>APFE031390047.1:86794-107256 GCA_000404065.3 Pinus taeda | reverse complement strand
AATACGTTTGGCATGAGATTCGATCGCTAATGCAGCATCGCGGTGAATCTCATCTAGCTGAGCCAAGTATAAAAAACGTCTTTCCTCTTTGGAAGCTGGAAGTAACTCGATGGCCATTCGCAATGACGGGATTTCGCACTCAATAGGTAACACAGCTTCCAAACCATAAACTAGTTGGAAAGGAGTGAACCCTGTTGATGTTTTAAGTGAGGTTCGATACGCCCACAGTGCTAAAAATAACATGTTGTGCCAGTTCGACTGATGAATCCCAATGATTCTTCGGATCATGATGACTAAAACTTTGTTGATGGCTTCAACCAGGCCATTAGCTTGTGGATAATAAGGGGTTGAACTGTCGTGACGCAAGCCAAGCTGGTCTGTAAGTTTTGTCATCATAATGTTTCGAAAATGACGCCCATGGCCAGTGATAATCGCTTGTGGAACACCAAACCTAGCAATTATATGATTGAATATGAAAATTGCAGCTATTTTGTTGTCTGCCTCAAATGTAGGCATCGCCTCGGCCCACTTAGTAAAATAATCTACCGCAAGGATAATATATGCATGCCCCCCGGCCGAGTGAGGGTTACATGTAATAAAATCGCTACCCCATTTGGAAAAAGGACCAACGACAATTATAGGGTGAAGAGGAGCAGGTGGAGCACGCATATTTCGATCAAAAATTTGGCAATTGTGGAATTTTCGGACCGCACTAATACAATCTTTAAATAAAGACGGCCAAAAATAGCCAGCGCGCAATATCTTTTGGGCAGTGGCATACCTAGACATATGACTGCCACATGCTCCAGAGTGACAGTCATTTAAGACCCTTTCAGCTTCCTCATGAGGCAAACAACGTCGGAAAATAGAATCCACCCCACGGCGATAAAGAGTATCTCCAATAATTTTGAATTGTTGGGATCGAAATCGGATTTTTCGACGGTCTGATCGTGAAATATCTGGCCAAAAGGTTTGGGTTTGGAGATAAGTGATGATATCTCCATACCACGGATCTAAAGTGCTCATTAGAAACAAGGATTCGTCTGCAATGGGTTCCTCCGCCACAGTTTCTGTACCAACACGCAGGAAGTCACACATAAGTTCCAAAAAAACTAAAGATTTATTTGACTTGGACTTTTCAAATTCCAAGTCAAACTCCTCCAAGATGAAAATCCATTTGGACTACTTGCCCCCCAGCAATTGCTTGGTCAAAATATAGATCATAGGGTTGCAATCAGAAATGGACGTAGTTTTGCGTAGTAAAATGTAATGACGAAAATGTTGGACAGCTTGAACAGCTGCCAATGCCAATTTCTCCACATGTGAATATTTTAGCTCAGTTGGATTTAACGTGTGACTAAGGTAATATATCACATGTTATGTCCCGAATTCATCTTCCTAAACTAGCACCATTCCAATGGTGGAATAGGAAGCGACGAGATACAAGAAGTAGTCATGGTTGTAGTTGGGAGGATGCAACAACGGTGCATGGGTCAACGCATGTTTTAACGCATCAAAAGGTTTTTCAGCTATCTCATCCCAAAAGAATGAAGTCTTTTGTTTCAACAACTGGGTAAAACCCTTTGTGATCTCGGCGTAGTTAGGGATAAATCGACGTAAAAAGTTTGCTTTCCCTTGCAAACTTTGGAGTTGGCGAAGACTCGAAGGAGGAGGCAATTTGATGATAGCTTTGACCTTCGAAGGATCGACGCGAATGCCGAATTTCGAAACCACAAATCCCAACAATCGACCCGTTTCAATGCAAAACACACACTTGTGGGGATTCAACCGAATTCGATAATGCCTACACCTCATAAAGGTTGCTCGTAAATGGACGAGGTGATCAGCTTTATGTAATGAATGAGTAGGCAAGTCATCGAGATAGGGTTGCACAATGCGTTTTATATCATGAAAAGTGTAAGACATGGCCCGTTGAAAAGTTGCGCCAGCGTTCTTCAAGCCAAAAGGTAATTTGCAATAAGAAAATGTACCCCACAAAAAAATGAATGCCGTTTTTGGTTGATCTGCAGGCAGGATATTAATTTGATTGTATCCGGAAAAGCCATCCATAAAGGAGAAAATTTCACTGCCGGCACAATCATCAATAATTTGATCGATATAGGGAGTAGGGTAATTGTCCTTTGGACATGCTCGATTAATGTCCCAATAGTCGATACATATTCTTATTGTTCCTTGCTTTTTGTTCACGAGAACAATATTCAATACCCAATCTGTTAACGGGATTGGATAAATGAAACCTGCTTTCAATAATTTTTCAACTTCTGCTTTAATTATAGCAGCTTTTCTCGGGTGAATCTGACACAGACGTTGCCAAACGGGTTTAGCGTCCGGGTAGGTTTTAATTTCATGAACTACGATTGCTAGGTCAATTCCTGGAATTTCCTCATAGGACCAGGAAAACATCGCAGAATTCTTGAAATAGGGCCTTGTATGTTTGAATTTCATTTTCTGTACAAGAGGCACCTATATGAACGTTTTCAACAATTCCAGGCTTAACTGAAATGTCAAGGGGAATAGTTCTCCCAAGTTTAACTCAGAATTAGGATGTTTCATTGGATTCTGAGCGTCCTTAACATATTCAGTCGCAAATATTGATGAAAAATCATTTTCGAAACGATCGCTCTCGGGTAAAAACGAAGATCTGTGATGTAGATCTTCCCATGGTAACTCATCGACACATAGGATTTCACGAATTTGCTTATCTGATTGAACAAGTTTGGAAAACATTCTTAATTCCAAGTTTGATGTTGAAAATGACTCTTCATGGACCTCGTTCATTAAGTCGATTTGGGTTGATGTTGGGTCGGAAAACGACTGCATGGTCTGATATGCAAGTTCATACGGACTCAAAGGCATAAGAATACCAAATGAGTCTATCTCGGTTTCAGAAGGTATGATCCAAGGATCATCATTAACGATGGTTCCTGATGAAATCATATGAATAGTTGCAGTAGAAGACGATGTGTTGATAGGAGGGAAAGGAAAAGTGCCCAGTAAACCAGAATCTTTAACTAACCCTACACCAACATCCTTATAAGGGATCGTCGCTTTACCAACATGCTAAATGCTCTCAGCAGAGGCTGGGTCGGATGAAAAGTATGACAATTGGTCTATAGTTACGATTTTTCCATTATGAGGGAACTTTATAAGCCGAAAGACCGATGAGACAATAGCTGTCATAGCGTAAGACCAACTACAACCCAAGAGAAGGTTGTAATCTAGAGGGGCATCAACCACCTCCACATCTAGATTAACGGTTTTACCTTCAACCCCTATAGGTAGATCCTATAAAATGCCAAAAGGATGAAACCCACAGCCATCAAAGGCCTTAAGAATCGTCGGGGATTGATTTAGTGAAGGGGAACCAAGCGATCTCCAACACTGTATCGACATAATGCACATGGAAGCTCCCTCGTCAATCACAGTCCTATGAACAGGTCTGTTTTTTACTATCACTGGAATTTGGACAATGATTTGATGAGGTAGACGCGGTGCACTATTTTCTAGATCAAAGATTATAAGGTTTGGGTCCTGAGCGTCAATAGCTCCTATAGCCGACAAAAGTAATTTGCGTTGTGCTGGACATGATTGCAACACTTCCAAAGCCGACATTGTTGAGGGTGAAACAACTAAATCCTCAACAATGTTGTAGTTCTGAGCCGCTCTCGCATGTGGATTGAAAGCAGACTTTCGAAGTACACCCTTTGTGGGTGGTTTGATTACTAATTCTGGGTTAGGTTTCTCGATCTGTAGTGGATTTGAACCGGGAGCTGAGGTTGATGGATTTGAATGAGAAGATTCTTCTTCTTTACCATCAACAGGACATTTACTGCCATAATCTTGCGATCAAGTCGCAATCCTTACATGAGATATCATCAATATGGGTTCTTCATTGGCACTGGAGGATGAACCTATCATCTTACTATCTTGAGCTGAAAAAGGATCCTTCAAGTCAGCAGGAGTTTGGGAACCTTTGACAAATTTTGCAACTTCCGCCCGATGAGGGCAGTCTCTCGTATAATGGTCTTCATCGCAAATGAGACACGGATAACGAGGTTTGCATTTTTCATCAGTGGGTTCCGCTTTTTCAGGTTTCTCTTTTGAATTTTTCTCTTTATTCTTCTTCTTCCCTTTCTTCTTACCACCGGTTTTTGGTTTAGTTGTAGATGATTCTACAACGTGAATATCGGCGGAAAGTTCCGCAGAAGAATCTCCTGTCGGGGAATCTGGTAAGGTTATTATAGGAGAATAATTCTTAGAAGACTTCTTCTTACTTTTAGTATTCACCGTGCCAATCATACCATCAGCGGCATGAGACCCTGAAGGAGCAGCAGCGATTTGATTTTGATTAGGTAGGTTGGGGATCTTCTCGTGTAACGTACCCGACTAAGTGTAAACTAAGTCAAGGTATTGTGCTTGAGCAATGACTTGCTCTTCAGTAACTACTCCGGCTTTAGCTACATCTTCAGTGATCTTTGGCAATAAGGATTTTACAAACCACTTAGCTAAGATTTGATCCGGGATATAAACCTTCACTAAACATCGTCAACGTCTCCATTCATGGATATGATCTAAGATGTAAGTGGACGTCAACTGCTTTAATGAAGTTAATAGCTCCGTGCCATTGTCATATCTGACTGGCAACTGAAAATGAGTTAAAAACGAGGTAGCTAACTGACTAAAATCATAAAAAGTGGCTCGCGGTAATTCGATATACCATTTGGCCGCAAGACCAATTAGAGTGCGTTGAAAAAGACGTAAACAAATAGAATCATCTGAAATGGAGTTGGACGCACATCAGAGATGATAAGTCATCACATGGTTCGATGGGTCCTCTCCTGGTTTACCTTCGAATTTAGGAATATCACTGGGCAACTTATGCGGCATTGGCGGCCAATATGGAAGATAGTTGATTGGATCGTTCGTAAGGCACGTCAAGTCAGGAAAATCCAAAGTTGCGATAAATGGTAACTGACGATTAGGGTCCCTGAAACTTGGGGTCTGCAAACCAGCCCCAGGAGGAGGATATCTAGGATAACTAGGAATGGGAATCGCATTTGGGATATTTTGACCTCCTGGAAAACCAGGATTAACCGGACCATACTGGGGTTGTTGAGGTTGTTAATATGTATACCCAGGGTACGGTTGATACTGATAGGTTGGTCGTTGTGCAGTAGGACCGTATGGATATTGTCCTTGGTACGGAGGTTGATTAAATTGGGGTTGAGAAGTAACAACCGTACTTCCTACAGGCATCTGGACCCAAGTCTAGTCCGTAGATCCAGACTGAGGTAAAGATGTCTGAGGGGTAGATACAAGAATAGTGGAAACCGGAGTTGCCGGTACTCCAGAAGAAGGTGGGGTAGATGGAGTAGATGTTGCAGTAGTTGCAGCAGACGTTTGAGACGGAGTACGAGGCATACTAGGTCCAGACTAAGAAACTACAGAAGGTGCAGAAGTTTGAGCAGTACACTGGACAAGTTGCTGAGATGGACCAGCGACCAAGTGTTGTCCAGGTTGAGATGACGGCTGCACATTCGGTTGCAAGACCTACTGGGATTGAGATGGATCCCACACCAAATTCATTCCGGGTATGGACCTTGAGGATATTGAGGACCATAACCGAGTTGAGGGTAGGGTTGATAGTATGATTGACCAGAAGGTGGTTGGTAACCTTGAGATGGGTACTAACCTTGGGGTTGATAACCCTTAGGCACGTACTGATAATGGGGTTGACCTTGAGGTACATATTGATATTGAGGTTGATTTTGGGGTGCATATTGATACTGAGGTTGACCTTGGGGTACATATTTGAAACTGAGGTGACCTTGGGGTACATATTGAGTTGGGGTTGACCTTGAGGAACGTAACATCCGTAGCTAATGTACTGTCCTTGAGGTTGTCCCCCGGGCGCAAACTGAGTACCTTGAGGTTTCCCCCCAGGCATATACTAGGTACCCTGAGGTTGCCCCCTAGGCACATACTGAGTACCTTGAGGTTGCCCCCTAGGCGGTAACTGGCGACCTTGAGGTTGAGAACCTGACATCATTAAAATATCCTCTACACTCAACGGTTTAGTATCACTACTTCCAGTTAACAACTTCTATTCGATAGGTTGAGGAGATGCTCCCGAAAAAGTACCAGAGATGGACTGATACCCAGCGGGAACAGAAGGACCACCATACAAATAGGCTTCTGGAGATTGAGAATACATGGATGACGGACTAGACATATTCAATGCAGGATAATGATCTCTAGGTGCAGGGTGATAAAAATGCAAGGTGGTGAAAAACTAAGTCCCGGGTTTTCCAAAAGATTGGTGAGTGAACGGTACCAAGCAGTGCTCCTAGGTGGACTATAAAAAATCGATTCACGCTCCCTAAGTTCTAAGATAGGTCAATTGTTTGGAAAAGGAAATCTTTCTTCAATGTCCGAAATAGCAAGCTCTTCTATTGCTATGAGTCCAGCAGGAAGATCTTGGATAATTATGGTTTCTACCCTAGGAGAACTAGGACCACTAGGAGTCGGAGAAACAAACTCTGATACGAGAGTAGCAGCAACTTCAGATTCGGGTTCAGATACTTCAAGTTCTTCACCTATATCACTAGTAGATGCAATACTACCAATAACTTCTGAAATTACTAACGGTTGAGAATCATAACATTCTACCAAAGAAGGTTCTCCTTCTTCAGGTGACCCACTTCTACCGCTACTTGGAGATACGAGGACTTTCAAGCCTTCAAGCTGGCTCGGTATGTCTTCAGGAGGTTGACCCCGAAGTCTACAGGATGTCCTCAGTAACTTAGCCACGTTAACAAACTCAGGGGATTGGCCCCGAAGTCTATGCAAATGCCTCGGTAATTTAGCCACAGTTAAAGACTTTTAACTACTTCACACGAAAACAAAGTAAAATATCAATGAAAACCACCTAAAGTGTCTAAAGAACCAAACAAATTGAATCACACGCCTAAAGAATCTAAGAGATCAAACACACACAAACAATAAGCTTCTGGACCAAAAACACTAGTTGGTATGAAATCCAACCTCGTAGGATTCAGTACAGAAATAGCGGGTGGAACAGTTACCCCGGCAACCTGCTTAATGAATAGACTGGACCAAGTTCCTCCACTTTAACCTTCTCGAGTGAAGTGAACCCCCCAGAAAATCCAGGTGAGTCTAGCCGACGTCTGCTCCAGGTACAGTGGGATCTTCCCGCCACCGTCACCTTGGGTAGAATCCTAAGATTATGGCCACTAAGGTCACCAACAACAACAAATACACCTGGGGGAATAGTCTACACTCCGACAGCACGCAAGGGCAGAGTAACAAGCCCAATCCCCTTACCGGCTCCTTGACAATGGTCAATCCAAGGTTTACCGATAAGTGATCCCCTGGCTCCTCAACAATAATCTGAGGTTTACCGTTTGTAATACGTGCGTGTCTGGCATCGTTCCCAACAAAGGAGGATTGATCCCCTCACTGGTTCGGACACGAGCTCGTGCTTCTCCTTTAAGAGGAGCTTTCCCAGAGTATAAATGTAACAACTGGATTTATTCTATCACAAGATAAGCTACTTGTTTGGTTTAATAGTCTTGGAGAGTTAATTACTCACCTACTCCAAGACACTAGCCTGATCTATGTTGGTGCTTCAGAGCCCTAGAAAAATAAAAATTTCTAAGTTAATTTTACTTTAAGTGTTGATTTTAATGGCTGTTCTTTAAGACAAAGGTGATGGAGATGAAACTTGATGGTGTATAGACTCGACTCCAATTCTCTAAAAAATGCACCTAAGATGATTTACGCTATTTTCCTTTTCAATGAGTTTTCTAATTAAGAGAGTTGAGAGAATGCGATCTTTCGATAAAAACAACTTTCTTAATAGACAATCAAAGAAACAGTTCTGTTTATCTTTTCAAAGCGCACAAAACATGACAACTCTTTACTTCACGAAAAAAATCTTTTCTCTTTCAAAGATGTCAAATGCTACTCTAAAGCAAACTTTGCAAAGGAGAGCTTTTACATTTTCCTATTTAATAAAGCATGTAAAACTAATCTAATCAAAGAAATTTCAAGATCTATGAAAATCTATGAAAAATCACTCAAAAGCAAATCAAAGGAAATTTACCTAATCTTTCCCTAACAAGTAAATCTAAGAAGCAAAAGCCTACTAAGATGATTCTGGGATGTTTTTCTTGGCAACAATCAGTCCAAGGACTAGTTTATGCATAATCACAAACTAATCAAAACAAAAAATCAAACTCTTTTTGTTCTTTTTGAAATTGAAATTCACAACTTTAAATGAACAAGCTATATTGAAATTTCGCAAAGAGGCAACACAAAGGTAGGTCGCTCACGCGGGTAGACTTTACGACTGGTCCGACTCCTAAGAAGACTGACAAAACCAGAGATATCTAAGGCTTCACAACTTCTAAATCCAAAGTCACTACAGGACCAACACAAAAATCAAAACCCTAAGACTAAAATCTCAATGAATTTCACTAAAACTTTCAACACTAATGGAACAAGTGCAGGTGAAGATTTTTGACAGACAACCAGTGGATCTGGGTAGTGAAGACTAAGAAAAACAAAATCTAAAGGGAAGAAATGGATAAAATTGGAAATTTCTCAATTTTAACAGGGTACGCAGGCAGCCTGTTTAACCAGGTGCGTCTACACTCTGTGTGCAAAGATACAGTGCGTACAAGTACGCACTGTGTCTAACTCAGAGGTTGCGTACTGCTGTAAAATAAAGAAAACCTAAGTTCTAACTCGACTCTAAGCTAAGCCACCCAAAAACACAGTCAAGCAACCAAAAAACAAAATAAACAAGACTCTTTTCAGATCAAAGTAATACTCAAAGGAAAAATCAATCACATCAATGGATTCCCCAGTGGAGTCGCCAATTTGTCATGCGGAAAGAGTTATTTTGCGGACAAACCTAACCTCCCTAGGAGTCTAAGACTCTCTAGTGACAAACAAACCAAACAAGAGCAATCCTTCTCTAAACACACATTATTCTATGAGAGATCAAGTGTTTTCCGATCTTACCTTAGGTCCAACGCTTGTTGTAGCAGTCCAGCCTTGCTGATCCAGATGAGCTCCTCCTTCACTTTAAGACCTGCATACACTAACAAAGCAAACGATTACATAACACCTGAATATTCATAAAACAAAGCATATTCATCCCATAGAGCAAGGAGTACATGAAATAATTCATTAACAACAAATCATTGAGAAGAATGGACTTATTTGTATTAAGGAAACAAAAAAGGAACCATTACAACCTGAGCCTTGGTGTTGTGCAAGCTCCTCCCAGGGTCCAACAAGAGATTTCCTCTACTTTGACAAGCTCACCCACTCCCAATAGGCAACAAGGAATGATGGTGATTTCTCCTCACAAGTTACAATGGAAGTCCTAATTCCAGCAGCATTTACCCTTTGGAATGTTCAGCTTTGAACCTCCCCCCCTTGGCCCAATGCCTGTATTTATAGTGTTCTAGAGGAAGTTATTCAGTTCCAACATCAATGGGATACTCCCTCTTTTGGATGGGGTAGCTCCTCTCTTGATGGGATAAGTTCCTCTTTCATAGGGATGCATGAACCATCTGGAGGCGCTCAATACACGTCAAACACTCTTCTAGAATGCTCTAGAAGTGACCACAAGTAACTTTTTTAAGATGAAACTCGCGCCTTTTGACCTTTACAGGGGTACGCACCCATCCCTTGACTTACAGAGCGTACAAGTACGCAGGTACACTGAGCTTGGGATGCGTACACGCAGGCAAGGTAGAGAGAACCTGCGTACCCAGAGATAAACATGTTTTTAAGTGACTTTCTCTCTTTTTGAAGTTTGACATGAAGAGCAGAGGTATGAGGCTTGACAAGGAGGATAATATGACTATTGATGGAGCCATATTAACTGTAGATAGTCATGGTGACAAATTTCAGTGTAACAAGGATTTGTTCCAACAAATTCTAATTGAGAACTAAAAGGTAGGTAGTGGAATAGCTTGCCTCTAAAAACTAGGGAACTGATTCATACAGTTGCAAACTACCTTTACATGGATGAATCTACCTATATGAGTGAACATTTGGCATAATTACATCAAAATCCATCACGTCACATTAAATTACATCATGATTTTTACAATTAGAAGGAGAAAAGTCAAACTGTGAAGAAACTAGGCGAAAAACAGAGTTTTTGACCAAAAATGAACAAAATTCCTCCAATGCGTCGCGCTGATTTCCCTATGTTTAACACCTTTTTGCAGCTGATTTTGGAGGCCTTCTCGGTGTCCAAATTTTCTCCAAGTGGGCTTGTTGGAAAGATATACCTGTATACTTTCCAAAACAAGTAGAAGGTTTTAATTTGGCCTCAATTTTCCCCTCCAAAATGGAGTTCCCCCAACACTGCTTCCTGTTTGTCCAAAAAGGGGCAGAAAGGTCATTTTTGGGGTGTTTTTGACCCTTTTGGGGGCTCAAATCCTGTTAAAATTTCTTGGCCATTTGTGAGCGTGCATATTTTTTCATGAAAAATCCAAAAAATTCTGATTTTTTATCAAAAGGATACCCCCATCAAAAGCGAGCGCCAGGTGGCGCGACGCATTGGGCAGAAAACCCTGTGTTTTGGCCCAAAAATTCCATAATTGCAAAACGTGTCCCAAATTTTTTGAAATTTGGGCTGAGTGTTATCCATCAAGTGCTATGTTTTCCTAAGGAAGCCTTAGCCAATATCTGAATTCTATCTTGCTCTTTTCACCTCCTTGATTCCTTCTTCAACTTGGCCTTCAGGTTTCTGATTCTTGCCTTGCACACTTTGTTTCTTGCCAAGTAATGATGGGACATGTGCCTCAACATATTTTTATCATTGTTGGCCTTCCCTAGAATCCTTTCCAAGTGGATATTTTCCCTCTCAAGCCAAGACTCACGATTATCATTGATTTCTTGTTCAAGTGTTGTCAATTTGGTTTTCCTCCTCTTGGCAGCTTGTCTGTTTTTCTTTATGTTTTTGAGCTCCATGGATGGGTGGGACTGATGAGGGGAGGATTTGATGCTAACTATATGTTTTTGGGGAATGAAAGGTTTTAGGGAATAACCTTTAGGGATTAGGGATATTTGATTAGGGTTTGGGATAGTGGGATTAAGGATTTAGGGTTGGTAGTTTAGGGATATGGGGAATATGGAAAGGGTAAACATAAATGAAAAGGGAGGGAGAAAATGAAGTGAGGGAGTGAGGGAATGAGTGAGTGAGAACTATGGGAGTGGGATTTAGCAACAAAAAATGCAATTTGTAAACCCTATGCAATTTTTTTTTACAAGAAATGCAAGGAGATAGGGTTTTAATTTTTTCCCATTAAATCACCATAAGCACCAAGATAAACTCACTCATTGGTCATGGAGGAATGTTAACTTACTTGGACAAGTGAGGATTGAGAAAATTTGAAGTTTGGGATGAAGTTTTGAATGAAATCGGGCTTGTGGCCCTATGCGCCGTGCCACAAACCCAGTGCGCCACGCCTTCTCAATGTGTCGCACCCATTCAAATTTTACACTGTAGAGCGCTGCCCAATGCGCTGCGCTCCAAACCTAATGTGTCGTGCTTTTTGAAAGAGAGTTTTGGAGGCCTTATTGGTGCCCAAATTGGGTGTTGGATAGCTCGTGGGAAATATTATTCAGTATAATTTCCAAAACAACTGGAATTTTTCAATTTGGAGTTCATTTTCCCTGTCAAAAATCAAATCTCCCAATACTGGTCAAAATGTGCAAAATGAGGCTGCCTAAAGGCAAAGTGTTGTTGCAGTAAACTTTTGAAGGTCTTACTCAACCCCAAATTGAGCTCATGATAGCTCATGGGAAAGCTCTTTGTGTCTAGTTATCATTTGACTCATCAAGTAATTCATTTGGTGACCAACCAAGCTAGGCGAAATCTTGATTTTCCCAAGGTCACTTCAGAGGTGCATCAGTTCTCCTGAGACAACTGTATTTTTGAAATTTCTCTAAAACCATAACAAAGGTGTAAAATTGAATGATTTTTTTCTTTCTTGGCCTATTGTGGACAAACACCTCTTTAAATTTTCCCAAATTCATCTTTTCTTGCTCAGAAACATCATTGGAGTAAAACCTATCCCGATGTGTGGAACACGAGATTTGTCGAAATGAAGTGAAATGAAGGGGATAAGGAGCTTCTAAATTCTTGAGAAAATTTTGGGAAGTAGGGAGGGATGTTAGGAAGTAGGGGAAAGTGTAATTTCAAAGTTTGAGTGAGGGGAAGGGGTCAAAAATGCCAGAACACAGGCCTAGCCTAGAAAATTGTCAAGTTGTAGCAAGAAACTAGGGTTTGTGTGAAAATGAGGAATTTGAGGGATATCAGTGATGGGTTTAATAAGGTACATTAAGGATATGGAAAGGTGTATGAACATAAATATACAAGTTTTGCTGATGATTTGATCATCTAAGAGAAATTACCCTCAAAACCCTAGGAGAGGGAAATGAACCTTACCTAGGCGCAACTGAAGCATGAACAAGGTGTAAAATGACCCATTGGAACCTAACATGATCATAAAAACCCTCTAAATGATGGTACACTCAGCTAAATGGTGACATGGACCGACATTTAGACAACTTTGAAAGGAGTGAAAACAAACCCTAGACCTAATACCTAGTGACCAAATTTTACTTGAAGACTCACTGAAATGACAAAATTTGACCTTGACACCTTAAAATAACTTTGTAAGAGCATGTTTGATCACTGGAGGAAGGCTACAAAGGCTGAAACTAACATTGGTTCCAATGGGGATGGTAGCTCCTTGGAGGTGCCAACAACGACAGATCTTTAGGAGAGCAAACCAGTGCCTCCTTCCATAGGGCTATGGAGTCAATAACTTCAACAAACCAAAACCAATATCTTGTTCAATTTCAAGCCCGAAAACAAACTCAAAACCAACTCAAATAAGACACTCAAAAGCTAAAATTGGACACTCAGCTAAAACTATCTTTAAACTGATTGAACAAAAAAAAAAAAAGACTCAAGACTTAAACACAACTGGAAAACTGGAAAATATGCTCAAAATGGAGCTTATTCATCACAACCTACTCTAACAGTTTCATTCATCACCTGATCAAGTGAAATGAAACAACCAATGCAACCAAGTAAGCATTTTGGCTACTGTTTGCATTCTCCACAAGTGCTTGCTTATGAACAACAAGAGAGAACTACTGAAAGGCAACTCCCATGACAACTTGGAAACAGATCCGTTGAATGATATGGATTATCTATCCACCTCCAAAAACACTTTATAAGGATTTTGAAGTTCATGCACACTGGGACTTAGCACATCCAATGGTTTACTTCTCTTCTCTTCATACCATGAATGCAAACTTTGATCTGAGCTTTGTGACGAGACTCCTGCTGAAAATGACAAAGAAACTGGCTATCGGATCAAGTTTGTATCAATACTTTTGTCAAGCTCAGAGATAGGAGAAGGAATTTGACTGCAGACATCATCCAACACATCAGCTATTGGATCATGAAAAACTTGAAAAGATTGCTGCAACCCATTTTCTATTGGTTCCGATGAGATTGCATGACTTTCTATAGGTTGCTCATTTGAAGATATATGATGCAAATTTCCCTTCAAAAACTAAAATGATTCAAAACAAAATGGTACAAAATCATCTTGTATCATTTGATCATATGTGCCAGCTTCCAAGTCTTCATCTACAACTTGACAATCAATGGCTTCGAGGGTTGCAAATCTGGGTATGAGTAGTCTTAAACAAGGTTTTCATTGCCCTCAAGATTGTCCAAATCAAGACTTGTAGACAGTTGATTTCTGATTGCATGAATGTTGTTTCTGATGAACTAAAACGAAGCAAAACAAAAAGGCAAAGATCCTTCACTTACTTCAAAATTTGTTGCACTTTCCTCATCATTTCCATAGCTAATATGTGATGGTTGAACATTGTATTCGAGCTGTTGAAAGTGAACTTCTTGTTCCAAAAACTAGCTGTTGGTTTGTCTACAAGATTAGCTTCTGTTTGGAGAACATAATCATCATCATACTGATCAAATAGAGGAAAATCATCAGTATAAAACACATCATCAAGCATACATGTCATATCAACAGATCTCTCTTCTCCAAGATGATCTATAAAACTATCATTATCTGATCTATGACAACTGGGATAAGAAAGAAAATGTTTTGGAGCAGCCATTTGTTCTTCTTCAATCAGTGAGAAATGGGCTTAAACACTATAATCATTCCTTGTGGTGATCTTTTGCATCATCTCTTCCACTACACTTACCAAAATGTCGAGCTTTACCTCTAAAGATGTCGATTCCTCTGGATCTATGTTCTTTATCTCTTCTTCCTTCAGCTTTGCCCTTCTGATCAGCAAATGAGCCTCTACATCTATTGCACTGTTCTTCATCTCTTCAAGTGTTGCAAGATTCCTTTCTCTCAGCTAAAAATCCATTTCCAAATCAAAGGCACCTGGGTAGTGCAAGAGAGCAGATCCAAGAGGAGGTCTTATATTAACCGGCATCGAATAATATACTTGGTTAAATCTGGCAGAAAATTGTTGTACTGTCTCCCCTGGCAACCTTTTCAATTGGTTATACTCTTCTATAATCAAGAAAGGGTTTTGTCTAATCATCCACCTGTCGAGGAAAACTTTGACGAACTGCTGGAAATATGAGATGCTCGCTTCAGGAAGGGTTTTGAACCAACTCTTGACTTTGCCTTGCAAAGAAAGAGCAAAAATCCTAATACTAACATCTTCTTCATCAACTTCAAAAAGGTCAAGAAAGGACTCAAAATTCAATACATCTCTTTCAGCAGTGATATTTTCACGTTCACCATCAAATATTGGTAGATATAGATCATGATTTTTAGGGAAAGCATGGGCTATAGGAGGTAAAATCAGAGGCTTGTATCGATCTGGAATTTTACAAGGTATAGGGGTATGTATAGAAAGTATAGAATTAGTCTTGGTCTCATTAGGCTCATTAGTTTGAGGATGGTCATCACAAAATTCGGAAAAAGGGTCTTGATCAAGCTCAAAGGCATGCAAATCTTTGGTATTTACGATCTTCAAAGGGAAGGAATCAAATGCAGGTCGAGGATCTCTTCTCAAACTTTGCAAAGCCTTCTTGAAATTCTCAAGAAAAGAGAAGAAATAATTTAAAACAAATAACAAAATGTCTTGGATGAAATTCCAACTTGAATACCTAATCTTTCCATATTGTCCTTTCATGTTTTTGTTGGTCAGGATCATCTTCCAGTGGAGTCCTTGGATCTGATCTCCAAATAGATTTAGAGTCGCCAGGTGAATGATTTCAGCCTTCCTGTGTCTAATCGTTGTCCACCATCAACAATCAGATCTGATCTTCATACATGTACTGAGGCAAATTGCAAGTCAGATGTTCAGTTCATAAACTAAACTGGAGATTGACTTAAGCATCATTCATCTACTTATCCACTCGCAAAGCAAGTGCAATTCGAAGACTACCTGGCTAACTTCAAGCTCGGTCTGTAGTTCATAAAGAAAAGAAAATTAACAAGTAAATAAATTATTCTTCCTCAGTATGGTCGCCACTATGTTGGTGACTAAATCTACCTCAGGCTGAGAAAGGTAGGATCTAGGATAACATCAAACCATGCTTAACCTGGTAGCTAGCCCTACCAGGTCGGGAGAGGGCTCTCTCCTTGTCAATCTCAGCAAAATATAACCAATGAGGCTTGAGATGACTGAAGTGAAGACTGCTTTTAGGCTAGGTATGTGTTCAGAAAAGTTTGATTGAATTTGATGATGTTTTGTTGGCTCAAATGGAAAGGCAGATTTGGGTCTGGGGAATGAAGCTCAATTTTGCAGAGATCTCTATGGGGCAAGGTAGTCAAATGATTTGGTACTTCAAATTGAGTGAGATGTAGATATTTAGATAGGTGAGGAGTTGAATAGGGCAAGAAAGTCTCAGGATCCTCTCCAAACAACTGAAAACATAAATAACTAAACAAACCCTAGGTAGAGCACTGCAAATCAATGAATTATACCTTTATCCTTGTTTGATTTAGCTAAGCTGAACAGAAAGAGATGATGGCATACATAAACACATGTAAACTTGCATTACAGAAGGAAAAACAATACCAAATCAAGTTGCCACAAGAATCCCACAAAATGCTGCAAACCCTGGTCTATTCCTTTGCCAAACTACAGAGATGAATGTACAATAATGCTCAAAGCATTTACAAGAGTCCAACCATGCTAATGATTAAAAAATCACAAGATATAGACAAAAAAAAACTCATCCTAACCTCTAGGGGTCGAGCTCATAAGTTTAGGATTTTTTCCAACAAATTCTAAACTGAGAACTAAAAAGTAGACAGTGGAATAGCTTGCCTCTAAAAACTAGGGAACTGATTCATACAGTTGCAAACTACCTTTACATGGATGAATCTACCTCTATGAGTGAAAATTTGCATAATTACATCATAATCCATCATGTCACATTAAATTACATCATGAGTTTGACAATTAGAAGGAGAAAAGTCAAACTGTGAAGAAATAAGTTGAAAAACAGAGTTTTTGACCAAAAATGAGCAAAATTCCTCCAATGCACCACGCTGATTTCCCTATGCATAGCACCTTTTTGTAGCTGATTTTGGAGGCCTTCCCGATGTCTAAATTTGCGCCAAGTGGGCTTGTTGGAAAGGTCTACTTGTCTACTTTCTAGAACAAGTGGAAGTTTTGAAATTTTCCTCCATTGTCCCCTCCAAAATGGAGTTCTCCCAACACTTCTTCCTGTGTGTCCAAAAAGGGGCAGAAAGGTCATTTTTGGGGTGTTTTTGACCCTTTTGGGGGCTCAAAGCCTGTCAAAATTTCTTGGCCATTTGTGAGAATGCATATTTTTTCATGAAAAATCCAAATATTTGATTTTTCATCAAAAGGATACCCCCATAAAAAGCGAGCACCAAGTGGCGCGGCGCATTAGGCAGAAAAACCTGTGTTTTGGCCCAAAAATTCCAAAATTGCAAAAAGTGTCCCAAATTTTTTGAAATTTGGGCTCAGTGTTCTCCATCAAGTGTTGTTTTGGGCTAAGGAAGCTTCCGCCAAGATCTAAAGTCTATATTTCTCTTTTCACCTCCTTGATGCCTTCTTCAACTTGGCCTTCAGGTTTCTAATTCTTGCCTTACACACTTTGTTTCTTGCCAAGTAATGATGGGCCATGTGCCTCAACATATTTTTCTCATTTTTGGCCTTCTCTATCATCCTTTTCAAGTGGATATCTGCCCTCTCAAGCCAAGACTCATGATCAGCATTGATTTCTTGTTCAAGTGTTGTCAATTTGGTTTTCCTCCTTTTGGTAGCTTGTCGTTTTTCTTTATGTTTTTGAGCTCCATGGATGAGTGGGACTGATGAGGGGAGGATTTGATGCTAGCTATAGGTTTTTGGGGAATGAAAGGGTTTATGGAATAACATTTAGGGATTAGGGATATTTGATTAGGGTTTGGGATAGTGGGATTAAGGATTTAGGGTTGGTAGTTTAGGGATATGGGGAATATGGAAAGGGTAAACATAAATGAAAAGGGAGGGAGAAAATGAAGTGAGGGAGTGAGGGAATGAGTGAGTGAGAATGATGGGAGTGGGATTTAGCAACAAAAAATGCAATTTTTAAACCCTATGCAATTATTTTTGGCAAGAAATGCGAGGTAGGGTTTTAATTTTTTCCCATTAAATCACCATAAGCACCAAGATAAACTCACTCATTGGTCATGGAGGAATGTTAACTTACTTGGACAAGTGAGGATTGAGAAAATTTGAAGTTTTGTATGAAGTTGTGAATGAAATCAAGCTTGTAGCCTTGTGTACCATGCCACAAACCCAGTGCGCCACGCCCTCTCAATGTGTCACGCCTAGTCAAATTTTACACTATAGAGTGTTGCCCAATGCGTCGCGCCCTTTCAATGTGCTGCGTTCCAAACCCAATGTGTCATGCTTTTTGAAAGATACTTTTGGAGACCTTCCCGATGTCTAAATTGGGCACAAGATAGATTTTTGGAAATATTATTGAGTCTATCTTCCAACACAACTAGAATTTTTCAATTTGGAGTTCATTTGCCCTGTCAAAAATCAAATCTCCCAATACTGGTCAAAATGTGCAAAATGAGGCTGCCTAAAGGCAGAGTATTGTTGCAGTCAACTTTTGAAGGTCTTCCTCAACCCCAAATTGAGCTCATGATAGCTAATTGGAAATATATTTCTGTATAGTTATCATTTGACTCATCAAGCAAGTCATTTGGTGGTCAACCAAGCTAGGAGAAATCTTGATTTTCCCAAGGCCACTTCAGAGGTGCATCAATTCTCCTGAGGAAACTGTATTTTTGACATTTCTCTAAAACCATAACACCAGTGTAAAAAGTGAAGGAGTTTTTTCGTTCTTGGCCTATTGTGGACAAAAAACTCTCTCAGTTTTCCCAAATTCATCTTTTCTTGCTCAGAAACATCATTGGAGTAAAACCTATCCTGATGTGTGGAACAGGGGATTTGTCGAAAAGAAGTGAAATGAAGGCAATAAGGAGTTTTCAAATTCTTGAGAAAATTTTGGGAAGTAGGGAGGGATGTTAGGAAGCAGGGGAAAGTGGAATCTAAAAGGTTGAGTGAGGGGAAGGGGTCTAAAAGGGAAAAACACAGGCCTAGCCTAGAAAATTGTCAAGTTGTAGCAAGAAACTAGGGTTTGTGCGAAAATGAGGAATTTGAGGGATATCAGTGATGGGAAGTTTAATAAGGTACATTGAACATCAGGATACAAGTTTTGCTGCTGATTTGATCATCCAAGAGAAATTACCCTCAAAACCTTAGGAGAGGGAAATGAACCTTACCTAGGCACAACTGAAGCATGAACAAGGTGTAAAATGACCCATTGGAACCTGACATGGTGATGACAACCCTTTGAATGATGGTACACACGACTGAATGGCACTTTGGCTGTCACTGTATAACATGACCATATCATGCTTCTTACCCAATTCATCCATAAACCTTTGTAACCAAATCATTTCTTTACTAGCCTCTGTAGCAACAACATACTCTGCTTATGTTGTTGAAAGTGCAACAACACTTTGGATTTTTGAAACCCAACTGATAGCTGTTCCACCTACAGTAAATACATATCCTGTAGTGTTTTTCCTGTTATCTCTGTCACCTGCCATATCTGCATCAACATATCCATGTGGAGAAATGTTTGAACCACCAAAGAATAATGCTTGATTTGTGGTACCTCTCAAATATCTCAGAATCTATTCACTGCCATCCAATGTTATTTTCCTAGATTGTAACTCTCTTACAGCTCCCACTGCATGTGCAATATCAGGCCTTGTGTAGACCATTGCATACATTATCTTGCAACTGTTGATGCATATGGAAGTTTAGAGATATAATCCATGTCTTCATGGGTCTTTGGGCACATCTCCTTACTAAGTTTGAAATGGCTAGCAAAAGGGGTACTAACTAGTTTTGCATTGTGCATATTAAATATTTTCAACACCTTTTGTATGTACTCATTCTGAGACAATGTTAATATGTGATTTTTCTTGTCTCTAGTTATTCTCATATCAAGGATTTGTTTTGCAGCTCCCAAATCCTTCATTGCAAATGAATATGCCAATTTTCTTTTGAGCACATTTATTTCGTGCACGTTAGACCCTGCAACAAGCATGTCATCTACATTCAATAACAATATAATATAGCTGCCATCATTTTGCTTTTTCAGATAAACACAATGATTAGAGTGACATCTAGTATAACCTTGTTCAGACATAAACTTGTCAAATTTTGGATACCACTGCCTTGGAGCCTGTTTTAAGCCATAGAAGCTCTTCTTCAACCTGCACACTAGTTTCTCCTTCCCTTTTACCTCATATCATTGTGGTTGCTGCATATATATCTCTTCCTCCAAATCCCCATGGAGAAAGGTTATCTTTACATCTAACTGCTCAAATGCAAATCTTTAGCTGCTACAAGACTTAAAATAGTTCTGATTGAAGTCATTTTAACAACAGGAGAAAATATTTCATCAAAATCAATACCTTTCTTCTATGCAAAACCCTTCACCACAAGTCTAGCTTTGTACCTCTGTTTCCCTCCATCTTCTTCCTTCAACCTGTAAACCCATTTATTCTTCAATGTAGTTTTTCCTGCAGGCAACCTGACTAAATCCCAAGTCTGGTTATGCATTAAGGAGTCCATTTCTTCTTCCATGGCTAGCTCCCACTTCTTCCTGCTTTCAACCTGCATTGCTTCTTCATAACATTCGGGTTCACCGGAATCAGTCAACAATAAATAATATAATGAAGGAGAGTATCGTTCAGGGGGTATACATATCCTGGTAGATCTTCTAATGCCACTTTCAGGTGTTTAGGGTGCCTGTTGCTATTTTGGTGGTT
>APFE031390047.1:34146-72097 GCA_000404065.3 Pinus taeda | reverse complement strand
GAGGGAAAAAGTCTTCCAACTTATTCCAAAAATCAAAAAAAAAAAATCTACAGGCAAGGGAGTGGGGTCCTTTAGCCTACAATTTCTATGTTTTTTTTAGTTAAAAATAGGATAACAGCAGAGAATAAAACATGCTATCTTTTTCAGTTAAAAAATAGGACAAGAGTGGAGAATAAAATATGCTATCTTTTTCAGTTAAAAAATACTAGGATAAGAGTGGAGAATAAAGTTTCACGCCTTAAATCGTTATGTAAAAAAGTCTGCTTTTGTAATAGATAAGGTCTGAGAAGACCTATCCCTTATGAATGTAAAAAAAAAATAAAGTGGCCGCCAAGCTTGGGAGAGAGAGGGGCGTGCCAGAAGTATCATTATGAAAATTTCTCTGGCATTTCTAGTTCAATGGTTTTCTGATAAAATGCTTGTATAGTCTATTATACTATGTGTTGAAAGACTTGAATTATTCTATTTCAGTGGGTTGAAGAGGCGAAGGCCGAATGGTGAAGGTTTGGAAGAGGCAAAATATTTTTAAATCGAAGGGAAGAAATTCCGCTTGTCGTCCTCAGGTTTTATTGTGCAGTGCCAGCAGGAGACAAATTGTTTGACGTATGTAGGGGCAGCGGACTGAGGGAAATTATGTACTAGTGAGACTAAGGTTGGATTTCGCTAGAGCTAAAATGTCGGGGGTGCAATTTGAGAAAAGTTGATAATCAAATTTAAAAGGGGGCGAGATTCATAGCCTGTGAGTTTGATTTGTTAATTTATGGCAGTAATATTTTCTCTAAAAGGTTGAAGTTTACCCAATGAATAAGACCCTGAATTCAATCCACAAGAAGAACGAGTATTATGCAGAAATAGAAGTTGAATTTAAAGAGGTCAATCATTCCACTTTGTGAACAAGTTTTCTGTGCATTGGGGTCATTCTTCTTTGAGAATAGGGGTGACGCAAAAAGTTCTCTACATTCCTGAGCAAGTTTAAAATAGGAAGGGAACAAAGATGCTAAGGAGACAAGTCGAGTTTCTTCTTGCATTTTAAGGAGACAGAGGCAAAGTCTGCTTGCTAGTGCGAGCTGTTTAGAGCCACGATTGGCAATGACATCGAATTACCATTGGAATGTATTCAAGCTTATGTTCTGACAAGAGAAATATGTTGCGGTGTTGTTAGTGTAACTCTATTATAAGTTTATCCAGATATTTTTAACAGCTTTCAAACTTATTTATCATGTTATATTTATAAATTTAGATTCCCGTAAGCCTATCTGCAATTAGCTGTTCGGGTATGGATGAATAAGACTTCTAGATTGGATTGATTGATGACCTGGAAGAATTTTGTAATGGAGATTGGTCTAATTATTCCATGATAGATCTACTAGTACTTGTTGCTGGTTCGAATTCCATGGGATGGGCGAAGTCCTCTTAAATTAAATGAAATCATTCATATGGGATTTTAATAGTTCTATGATAATTGTTAACTAATAGAGTTTCCACGAGAGAGATTGAAACCTGAGTTGTTAAATGGCCATTAAAAAGGAAGCTTCCGCATGAGTAGAAGTTGCCAGTGAGTGGATTTACTTGGCATGAAACGGGAATTGCATTTCTATATGCAGAGTACTGGAAGATTCTGGGTGTATGCAGGTTAGGCCTGCATCACCTAGAAATGATTTTGGATTCTTCAATGCAGACATGGTGTTTCGGTTTCTCTACATGTTCGGCAAGGGTTGATGTCCGGGAGCAATTGTGTCTAATGTTAGTTGCATGTTTCTTGATTCTCTTCTTAACAGACTTTCTTGTTTCTCCAATGTAGGGGATACCACAAGAGCAGGGAACAAGGTAGACTCCTTTCGTTTCTTTAGGGTCAATAGGGTCCTTAATGGATCTAAGGGAATTTTTAATGGTTTTGAGAGGTTTGAAAGAAGAAGAGACATTCATATTCTTAAAAATATCGGCAATCCTATCCGTGGTTCCTTGGATATACGAGAGATGAACCTTAGAGATAGGATGAGCTTGGGTGGGTTTAGCTCTAGGCGCTTTGTTGGCTTTGTGAAAGGCCTTGAGGCTATGGGGTCTGCTATATCAATTATTTTTAAAAACTTTGAGAAGATGAGATTTCTCATGATCAAGGTGGTTATCATCAAAGATTCTTAGGGCACGGATAGCAAGAGCGTTGAGAACCCTGAATTTCTAAGCTGGGAAGGGATAAGCACTGACAGGGAGATACTGTTTCGTGTGAGTGTTCTTTCGAAAAACTTGGTGACAGACGGAACCATCATCCCTCCTAGAAAGGAGAATGTCTAAAAAGGGAAGGCAACCATTATCCTCGATTTCCATCGTGAAATTGATGGATTCTAGTTGAGAATTCGGGGCTCTCAACATTCTTGCTACTTGTGCTCTAAGAATCTCCAATGATAACCACCTTGATCATGAGAAATCTCATCTTCTTGAAGTTTTTAAAATAATGGATATACCAAACCCCAGAGCCTCAAGGCCTTTCAAAAAGCCAGAAAAGCGCCTAGAGCTAAACCCACCGAAGCTGATCCTATCTCTAAGGTTCATCTCCCGTATATCCAAGGAACCATGGATAGGATTTCCCATATTCTTAAGAAGATGAATGTCTCTTATTATTTCAAACCTCTCAAAACCATTAAAATTTCCCTTAGATCCGTTAAGGACCCTATTAACCCTAAAGACACAAAAGGAGTCTACCTTGTTCCCTGCTCCTGTGGTATCCCCTACATTAGAGAAACAGGAAGGTCTATTAAGCAGAAAATCAACGAACATGCAGCTAACATTAGACACAATCGCTCCCGCACATAAGCCCTTGCCGAACGTGCAGAGAAATCGAAGCACCATGTGCATTGAAGAATCAAAATTTATTGCTAGGGTTGATCATTTCCACCACGGGAAACTCAGGGAAGCGATTGAAATTGAGAGGCGTGCCTAAAACCTGAATAGGGATGATGGCTATAAATCAAGTAAAAGTTGGACTCCATCTCTCTCCTCTTGACTCTTCCCCCCTTCTCTCTCCTTTCTCCTTTTCGATTTTTGTGATTCTCCCTTTTAGTCTTCGGGCTTTATCCCCCTTTTATCTTTATTCATTTTCTTTAACTTTGTGTGTTTAACATGAGGAGTAAATTTCTCATCAAATTGGTTGATCTAACGAATCCTGACTTTTTAATATTTATCTCGTAAACCTTTAAAATGATCTCAGCCACCCTCCTATATAAAGGAGTTTAGTTTTCCTCTAACAAATTATGGTCATATTGATGATATTCTTATTAATAGAAATTAATAATATTAAATTATAATGAAATCAAAATTCTTTAATCTGAACTATTCCTAATAGTAAGTCAAACCCTAACAAAATTATATATAATAAATTAATTAGTTTTAGATAACATGATTATAATGATATATTAATAAATCAATTTATAATATCGAAATAAAATATTTAATTATTACAATAATAGCTAATTGAACTAAATATTAAACAATTTAATTCTTATTATAGAAAATAATAATATTTTAATTTAAAATATTATCAAATTTATCCTGATAAGTTCAAACCCTAACAAATTATATATAAAAATTAATTATTTTTAGATAATATTATTATAAAATTTGATATTATTAAATAATCTATTTATAATATCGAAATAAAATATTTAATTATTACATAGCAGATAGTTTTTGACTAGAAATTAAACAAATTTTCCTTAGTAACATATTAACCAACGACTAACTCTAGGCAATGATCCATCCATGCTATTTATTCCTTCAAATCAGTTGATTTCTCACCTTGTCCTGAGGATGAACCACATTAGTTGGTTCGAAACGTCGACCAAATCCTAACGATGTGAAATCCAAAAGACTAATTTTCAAATTGTATGCAAAGAGAATTTGAAATGTCCATGATTGGAAAACTGTCCTTCTTCTCAGGTCTGTAAATTACTCAGTCTCCACAAGGATTTTTTATATCCTGATCCAAATATCTCAAGGAAACTCTGAAGAAATTTAGAATGGAAGATTGCAAACCTGTGAGCACACCCATGACTATAGGCTGCAAATTGCGCAAATAAGATGGAACATCGTTGGTAAATCAGACTGAATACATGTCAATGATAGGAAGATTATTGTATATGGCATATTCAAGGCCAGACATCATGCATGACGTAGGGATTGTGGCCATATTTTAGGCTTTTCCATGACAAAGTCATGTTGTTGCTCTTAAGAGGATCTTCAAATATATTCAAGGTACAACAGAGTAAGGACTGTGGTATGCTAAGAATGAAGGCTTCAATTTGAAGGCATACAAAGACGCAGATTGGTCTGGAAGTATTGATGACAGGAAGATTACTTCTAGTGTAGCTTTCTTTCTGGGTGAATACTCAGTTTCGTGAGTCAGTAAGAAATAGGTCTCTATCTCTTTGTCGATTGCTAAAGCAAAGTATATAATTGATGCTACCTATTGCACACAAATTCTATGGATGAAGCAAACCTTGAAATATATATAGGTAGAGTTGTCTAATCCCATTCCAATAATGTGTGACAACACAAGTGCGATAAGCATCTCTAAAAATCCAGTCATGCATTCCAAGACTCAGCATATTCCTATCAAGCATCATTTCTTGAGGGAACAAGTTGATGCCAACATTTTCAAACATGTATATGTACCCACTAAAGAGAAACTGACATATATCTTTACCAAGCCACTGGCAAGGAAACCACTTGACTATCTCAGGTAGCAGATAGTAGTTGTGACTCCTCTCTCCAAATGACTTCATTTTGGTTGGTGGTGGCAGCTACTTAGTAGGAGGAATTCATGGGAGAGTAGGATGCATTGGTTCAGGGGGAGTACAAGAGGAGTTTCCTTTGTCACTGATTTCAAAGGGGAACAAGATTAGCATCAAGAGAAGACCTAGCCTAGCATGAGGGGGAGATTATAGTGTTGTCATCAACGCCAAAGGGGGAGATTGTTGGACATTTGATGGTGTATGGGTGGCTGTGTAAGTTATGGCATTGATGTCAAACAAGGGTCAACATGATGATTGGGTATTTGGGACAAAGCCCATGACTACTATGTTGACCATGATAACTGCAGTCTTCAGGTAGAAAATCATCATAGCAGCAGGCTTACTGGAGAAGCCATAAAATGATGTCTATGGTGATTGGAAGTTATGAATTCCATACATTTTGTGGCCAATTTATACATAGAAGAAGGACTCAAAGTCCATATCGAACCCTCTCCATTGAAAATTACTCTAGAAGAGCTTTCCAGTGATATACAGAAGTCGAGAAATGGATTCTTGGTTCAAAAGTTATGACCTATTGAAGTCAAAGTCTTGAAGCTTTATGTAGGGAAGAATATCACAATCGGAGATCAGCACTTGAGAATATCAACCATCAAATTTAGAGGTCAGCAATCAAGCCATATCGGCGATCGCGATCAGAGGTCGACACTTGAGCACATCGGCGTATTTCCAATCAAAATCGATGATCGGAGGTCGTGTAGATTGGCATATCGGCGATCGGTAGTGATCGGAACATGGTTGTAGGCCAGCCGACAATCGCACGTCAGAACTTTACAAGGGTGGACCATTTAAATGTTTCGATTCAAGGAAAACAAAGATTCCAATTATAAACCACCATGGAGGCCAAAAAGCAATTTACAAAGGAATTCATCAAAAAACAAGGTTGATGGGGTCCCTTGTTCTCTCTCCTCTAGCAGACACATGGCAACTTCTGATGAGCTCTGATGAGGACACGTGGTCAGAAGTTTTGACCATATTGGGTGGCCTAATTGGCCATATCTGGGCGATATGTGTCACCACTCAGAAAGTGCCACATGCTAGTGTGACGTCATATCGGAAATCAGCAATCAGAGGTTGGAGCTTTTGGCTCTTGGTGACATATGAAAATAGTCGATGAGCGGGGCTCTAATGTGTTAAACGCATGGTCACGAGTGTTTAAGAAATTGGTCGTGGAACTGAGGATGCAGAGCTTTAACATAAGAGAAAATGCCCCCAGTAGATTGCAGAAAGGCTTAGTGCCTTAAGGCTAAGCTTTAGGTCATGGCACTCGATCCTATAGTGGAATTCTAGCAAGGAGCTAATACAAAAGGGGGTAAACTTAATGGAGGTCAGGAATCGGAAGTTTCTCTGTGTTGCATCAATATGCAACACTGCGATGGAAGAACACTGATATGCTAGTACAAGGATCCATTAAAAGTTTATGAGTTGACAGTTGTAGCTTTGGATGTAGAGCATTAATGTTGGTGGTCGAAGACCTCTCATACACGCTTTGTAGATATAAATGAAGAACAAAGATGCCATACGGAGGTACAACTAAATCTCCGTGAGCCATAAATAAGCATGTGGAGTCTTGTGAAATGTGCAGGGGGCTAAAATTAAATACATAAAATGGAGATTCATGGAGTGAGACAGAGAAGTGATCAAATCCCATTCTTATGAGTTAATGCAGGGACAACACTAGAGAAAGTGTGAAGCAGTAGAAGAATGGAGTGTCATGCTTGGGGTACATGTTTGGGCAGTGTTGATGGTGATAGTGGATAAACTGAGCTTAGTGCAATAGAGGAACAAAACATCAAACTTCAATTGAGCTGGGTGGGGAAGTGAACATAAGTGTGAGTGTGCAGTGTTGTGAGTGTGTGCATAAAAGTAGAGAGGCTAAGGCACCTAAGAATACATAGTGGAACACAACAACGATAGCAAATTGAGAATTGTGCAGAGAGATGCAATGGTAGTGTTGAAGAGCATTCAGTGAACATCTCTTAACAGTGAAGGCAGAGTGCAGAAGAAGTGTTGTTGTGAGAGGAAAAAAGAGAATTGTTGCAAGTAAACACAGAAAGCAGAGTGCAAAATTTGAATCTACAGAAAACCATTTATTGGTATTTCACATGTAAAATTGTATTTCTCTATTTTCAGTTTGAAACTCGTATGAAATAGTAGAACATTGACAAGGGAAGGTTGGTGCCTACATTTTGAAGAGATTGGTGCCTCTTGGCAAGTTGGTGCTTGCTAAACAAAGGAGGTCGGTGCCTCCTGTCAGTGAATGCTCACAAAAAAATGGATGCAATTAAGTAGGTGCTTAATTTACACCATAAAAAAAACAACAAATTGGTGGTTTTTTCCCTCTGGGTTTCCACGTGAAAACATTGTGTCAAATGTGTGTTTCTCATGTGATTGGCATTTGAATATGTGTGTCTATAATATTATTGGCTCATTGTTTTAGGAATGAATTCTCTCACAAGTTAAAGAACATAAGAAGAAATTGTAAGCATAATAAGAAAAAGAAAAATAGTTTCTTAATTACTGATTCACCACCCCGCGCCCCGCCCCCTCTTAACAATTCCTTATTCCAACATCTAGTTTAATTAAACTTAGTTCTTTAATTCAAATTCAAATTATATATATAATGAAGCATGTATGTAACACCATTTGGAGCTTGCAGGGTAAAGTTATTGTTTTAAGCATGCATAGTAAAGTTATTGCTTTAAATGTTGAGATTTTCTATTTCAATAAATTTTAGATTTTCTGTAACATAATATTTTTTGTAGCATAATATTTTTAACATATAATTGTGGTTTAAAATACCCAAGTCTATTTGGGAAACCAATTACGTTTCTCGGTAACCTTTTGGCATTAGCTAGTTTTCCAAAAGCTATTATTTAATTTTTGAAATTGCAATGGCTAATTATGAGAAGATTCACCAACTCTATTTTGGGGAAACCATTTAGATTTCTGGATTTTTTTTATATAGGAGACCACGTGTGACTTTTGGTAATGATTAAATAAAGCCTATGTCTGGAATCTCTATTTTTGGAAAAATGTTATACTTTTAGTTAATCATAAATAGTGAATGATAACTAAGGAAGAGAAAAGAAATTCAAAACAACCATGTTGTCTTATGTCAAGTAGTTACCGAGGTGTTTCATTACGCAACCATATTATCTGCATGGTTCCTGAATCCAATATTATGTTTATAACTTGTATATCAAATTTGTGTTATAAACTTTTATGCAAGTTATATAAACAAATATAAGTGACCATATATAATTATGTATAATTTTATTTACTAATTTAGTTGAAATGGAATTGTAGTGAGGGAAGGTTTTATTTTATTTTTATCTATAACATTTATTATTATTGAAGTATAATCTTTTAATTTTATAATTGTTATTATTGAAGTATATTGTTTTAATTTTATAAATTGTGTTAATTTGTTGTAATAATTTTATTAATTTGGAATGTTCAATTTTAATTTTTTTTACTAGAGCTTCTGTTCTTTGATACTCGACCAATAAACTTGATTTTATTTTGTCTGGGTGCCACCTATAAGTAATAGTTGGTTGAACGTTCAACAACAATGGATTGAAAAGTTTATTCTCTTCCCTTTTACTAAACTGCTTTATCAAAATATAAAAATAAAAAATCATGTTTTGACCATCACATAAATTAAAAAAGAGAGCCTACAAGTTCCAAAAATTCAACACTTCATCTACATTGAAGAAAGAATATATAACATTCCAGTTATTTTTCGTGACACTAAAGGAAAAAGTTTCTTAAACTTGAAGTTTATACTCATGAAACATTCACTAACAAAATAAACGTTGTTGTCATTAATATAGTAGTCTTTGTCATGGGCACAAATTGTCATCAAGAAATAAACCACTAGAGGAACAAAAAAAAGGGGTGGATGTATGGGTAAGTATGCGCTGGAAAGATATCGATGCTTCTCATATTAGAGAGTAATTTGGAGTTAAGAAACTATTATAGTGTGACTCACAAGAGCATTGCACTAGTAGCCTAACTAGTATCAAGAGAAAATTTATAGGTTATGTAGAATCACACATGAGAGAATTTAGTAGATCATTGGGGATCTGCTAAGTGTTAGTAATGTTTGTTTGTGAGCATAATAATAATAATAATAATATCTTATGCTTATCATTATATATATGTGTGTGAGTCGACTAAGAGTGGACAAGTCTGAAGTTTTATTAATATGTCTCATGTGTCATATAGATAATTGAACAATTCAAAATGGTGAATATGCAGGGAAACTGAGGTCGAAGAAGATCATCATATGGACCTCCTACAAATAACACATTGTCATCACCAGAGTTGGCTCTCATCTTGTGCTCCCTAGAAGCAATTAATGACACTTTAAGAGGGCACCAAAAAACTGAGGTGGAAGTGGAGCATCCTTCATTAGGGTTGGGCAATACCAAGGGATCAAGGGACTCTGATAGAGGACCTCCATTCGAGTACATTATTAGGGAATTGTTGAAGTGAAAACTCAACCCTCCAATTTTTTACTTATTTAGTTCAAATAATGGAGACCCTTTCTTTAATTTTTTTTCTAAACCACTTTTACAATTTTCATTGCTTAAGTGTTCTACAATTTTGCCAATTTTTCATTTTTGTCAAATTTCTATTTTGATTGTTTCATTATATTCGACTTTTAGCAAGCTTTGCATTGATACTTGTTTCGTTCCATTTGGTTATCTGATTTGCATATGGCACTCTTTTGAAGTTTGATCATATTGTCGCTTGGGTTAAAAAATGTACAAAATATATCCTTTAATTTTATAAAAATAAATTTGTAATTGATTGTAAATATTAATTCCTAGTCAAATTTTCACTAATTACTTCATTTTTTCACTAACAATCATACAAAATTGCCCGGCCAAATTGTAGAATAATTAAAATATTGTGCTTTCGGGATCTCGGTAATTTATTCCAATTCCTAATTTTAAAATAAGTTATGAGACCCGAAATATCTAAATTGCAATGTGAGTGTAGTCCATTTTGTAGGATTTTTAGATCCACTCCAAGTAGACCGCACTTCACCCCACCTCCTCCCTTCTTTTACAAAAGTCACCTCCTCCCTTCTTTTACAAAAGCCTTGATATAAAAAGGACCCGATATAAAAACTCTCGGATAACTTTTTCTGATATTTAAAAATTTGATATTCCAATATTAAAATATCAGTGTTTTCATTCGACGCCCATCTTAAAACTTGCAATATGGATTCGCCTCCCACCTCCAATATTAAATTTTATACGACGATTATTTGGTTTTAACATAAGGTCCCTCCATGCTCCTCCATTTTCTTTGTTCCATTAATGAAGTAACCACATGAGGTTTCACATGAGGTTTCAAATTTGTTTTGTATTGAAATTTTATATATTAATATTATAATATATTATATCTCAATTATAATTTTAATATAATTTAATTATAGTGTAATATAATTTTAACTTTAATTAATTTTAATCATGGTTAATTTTTAATTAAAATTCATTTTAATGTAATATAATTAGTTAATACTTAATATAATATTTTAAAATTAATATTAATCAAGTAATAATTATTAACCTAATTGAGGATTATATTTTAATTAAAATTTTCCTATTTTGGCCTAGGTATCAATTTTTCCAGAATTTTGGAAAACTGAACACTTCAACTTTGGAAGCTCATAAGTTGAGCTTTCCTTGGCCAAATGAGGCTCAGGACGGCTCATTGGATAGATAAAATCATATAAATGTTTATGAAGTGATTGCATAACCAGATTTGATTGTTTAATGATTCTAAAATTTAGCATAAGATCAAGCTCTGAATTTTTAAACAAAATTAATTCTTTGAGTTTAATTTTCTGCATTTTCATCTGTTCATAACCTCTGTTAAATACAGATCCATTCGAATATGTTCTCCTTGACCAATTAGATCTTTACGGGGATCAATGAAAAGCTCAGATTTTATTTTGTAATTTATTTATTTAACTAAGTTTTGATTGGAGATATTTTGTGTTCCAGATTTAGTATTTTGATTTTTATTTTTATTTTAATTGGTTTTGGCAGGAAAACAGTTGAAGAGATGAGGAAAATAAGATTTCAATCAATGGGATTGCTTCAGAAATAGAAGAATGTGAATTTAGACCAATGAAAATTGTTGGAGCAGAATTACTCTTCAACAACTCTCCTCTTTGGAATTCATTTTGTAAGTTACAAATAGTGGATTGTAGAATGGACAAAGGGTTTCTCTTCTTTGCAATTCTGGAATTCTTAAAAGCACCATTGTAATGGGGATTCAGAGTTGGTGGTGAGAGGAGAGTAAAACCTCAAATCTAGGGGATAATTGAGGATTTTTCATTTCATTTTGAACTATGTACGGAGAGAAAAGCTTGGACTATTGCAACTCTTGTTTTAACATTAGGGTTCAAGCATTGTAAAGGATTGTTGGATATCAAAGCCAGAGAAACAGTTTCAATAAAATGGTATTTAAAATATTATTTTTAATTATACTAATTCCATTTTATGATGACAGAAATGTCTCACTTTTATTCATATTGGTGCACTATTGTCTATGTGAATAATTTGCCTCAATTACCTATTTTTATTTATCTCTGCTCTTACGTGTTGAACTTTGGTTTTGAGTAACTATTTACTCATAAATCAACCTTTTAATTCTCATTCAACAAACAATAATATTTTGTGAACTATTTCCTTATATTATTGTTTAATCATTCGAGTTACTAATTTAATAATGATCATCATTTTGTGAACTACTTCCTTAATGTTGTTGATTAATTATTCATGTTAATAGATCTTTAAATAAAATGTGTTTTGGTATTCATAATATCACTTAATTGAACTACTTCATTAGCTACATACTCAACTTAAGCCAAACATGTTAAAATCTCAATTATGTTAATTACTTTACTCTTGGTTGGATTAGATATACATCTTCCTAATCGATATAGGATTATGATTTCTTTCCTTTTGTTTGTATTCTAGGATTAGTTTGCATTTAGATTTAAATCTACATTCCTAGAAGTCCTCTTATCAAAGAGGTAAAATTTAGTTGTGGTTTGGTTGAGCCCTAGATTAGCTTAAGGATCACTTTCTTGCCTGATCGGCAAGAGGGTTGATCTGATGTCTCTTCTCTATTGTTAAGTGAAAGTCATACATGTCTCTTCTCTATTGTTAAGTGAAAGTCATACTTTAAGCCAATAGAGATAAAGAGAAGCTAATTGAACTTACTTTAACCAGTTGGAACCACCATTTCAAATGGAAAAGATGCTGCTCTAAGATCCCGACTAGGTGGTCTCCCTTATAATGTTGAGGTAGAGAATTTTGAGCCTTCAACGTTTATGGCGCTAGAAGGAGGGTAGTGAATCGTTTTCTTTGAATATTTTTGTTCTATTTACTATGTCCCCATATAAAAGACTTCCTTCAAGTTTCTTTATTGGACCTCATCCAAAAACCACTCTAGTAAAGGAAGTCAAGATCTTATCTCAGGTAAAATACAATAGTAAGAATCCGCTTTTAGTCATATCCTTCAATTTATCTTAAGTTGCAATAATTTCAATATTTACGAAGATATTATTTGTAGGATCTTCACTCGTACTTTGACAAGAAAGACAAAGACTAGTGCTTATCACTTCTAGTTGCCTTTTTATGTAGTTGGGATGAATTTTTGAAGATTTTCCTTCACGCATTTCAGGAATATGATTATGAAAAGTTGTGTGTCAATTAGAATAATTGCGTAGGATGGAAGGTGAGACTTTGGATGTATTTTATGTTAGATTTAAATTAATTTTAATGCAATTTTGGTCCAAAGATTTTCCTCCTCAATTCTAATTAATTTGATGGTTCAGAAATTTAGTGTTTCTGTCTTGTGATAACTATCAAGAACCAAAAAGGATATCCTTTGTTGATAATGATACACTTTCTCAAAATGACAAATTCGATTCTTCACAAATTGAAATTACAAATGATAATGCTAGAAATGCTCCAAATTTACATAATGTTAATCAAGTAGAATTTCAACAAAATACACAATCTATTAGCAACAATCAACAACAACTAAATCAACAGCAATTAAATCAAACACATAATGACCACAATGCACAGTCTACTGGTGAAATTAATTCACAATCTGCTAATAGTAAATTGCAAATGATGGAGCAGTTCATAATCAATCAAATGCACGAAGAATTTGAATTGTCTATTTTGGAAAATTAGAAACCATTTATGCGTAGAGAAACCTTCAGGTATATATCTTCAAATTCCTATTTTTCTCTCTATATCGATAGTTTTAACAAAATTAATTTAATTCATGATCAATCAGCAATGCCTTTAAATTCAAATTTAATTTTAAACAGAGGAAATGATATTAATAATGAATTATTAAAATTTGTACAAAAAATTTAATCGATAATTCAATCAATAAACCTGAAGATTCTCTTAATTTGGTAGTGAATCACTTGCCTAGTTTTGATTTATTTAATTCAAAGGAAAAGAACAGTTATGAAATTATATATGATGATGAATTGGAAAATGAAAATGCTCAAGCTCTTTCTTCTTCGGAAATGGTTTTTTCTGATTCCTTAGTGTTGGGAAAATTAATTGATAAATAAAAATGCAACTAATCACCTAGACATTAATTATCAACCCGAGAAGCATCTTTTTATTTCAAGGCAATCGACAAAATATATGCAAGCAAATACCAAGAACTAGCATTGGTTAGATACATGATTATGTTCTACACTATCAAGCTCAATTGACAAGAAATAAATTGTAAGACTTTAAAAACAATATTAAAAATCAAAAGGTAAATGACAAGAAAATAATTATGATAATCACATGAATTAAATCAATATTGAATTAAACCATACCTTACAGAAACGGAAATTTAAGCTATTGCGCTCAACAGAATTCAAATTCTAATCTAGAGCAACAACTAAATGAAATCTAGAAATCGCAGGAAACAACAAATCTGAAAAATGTAGCATGCAACAAATTACTTAAATAAAAGGAAATTTATTTTAAAGAACAACGATTGAAATTCAAAGAAACAAACACATAACTAACTACTTTAGATGCTCAAGGCAACACCTCGTCCAAGGTAGTGGGCCCGACTGTCCAAGACTCAGTTCTGCCTTGAGAAATAACTCAAAATAGATTACAAATAACAGATGTAGAACTCAGTGGATAACTTCTTTCATTAAAACATATGAGAAAAATAATTACATAAATTGAAGTTCTTAACTTTGCCTCCAATTCAACAATTGTTCATTCTCTCCCCTTTCTCCCTCTTTGATCTTTGTTTCCATTTAAATACACAGAAAGTAAAGGGAAGTTACAACAAAGTAGATTACAAACTAATTTTCATTACAAATTTGGATTGTCCAAAACAAATTGATCAGAAAAATCATATCTGAAAGATCTTTCCACCAACATTCAGCAGGAACAAGTCAAATTTGGTATTGTAATTGGAAGAATTTTGAAAATGGCCACAATAGCAAATCTGAGAAAATCACCTTCAGAGAACCTTGTGTTTCTCTCAATCCATACAAAATTTTGGAAAATTGTACATTAGAAAACTAATTTGGTCTGTTTTGCACAAAACCCATGTCTCAGATTTTCAAGATTCATCTTCATTTCTCGAAACATCCAACACAAAACTGTCACTTTTTATCAAAGCAAATTTATGAGTTGGAATATTTGATTATGAGTTGGAGATCAAATTTGCAATCTGGAAGAGATCTTGGAGGCTAAAATAGTGAGTGATGTTATAATAAATTCATTAATAAACCATGATTGGAAAAATCATGCATAATAATCATCAATTTATTAAGAATAAAGGAGAAAAAACATTATTCACTCACAAGAGCATAAATAACTAGAAAATGGAATTATATGATAGATTACGATAAATAACATGATAAAAAATGGTAGAAATTGATGAAATAGAAGTTAAAAAGTGATAAAGAGTGAAAAATTAGTGGCCCAACATCTCCCCCAAACTGAACATGTTGTGTGTCCTCATGTAACCTAATGCCTTTGTATTAACCATGTTGTAATACAATAATCAAAATGCTCACCCCAACTTATGATATTGATGGAACAAATGGCTTCTTCTTCGAATACTTCTTTAAACTAATAGATATTCAATTCTAGCAATGTTGGTGAAGGTGTAACAATTGACACATGGACTTTCAACCACATGTATATGAAGTTGCAACAAAATATGATACAAGTACAAACTTCATTAACCATTTTCTCAAAAAATACAAACCAGACTTTACTGAAATTTTGCAAGCATATTTCTACTATATCAATGATTCTCTAATCAAAAAATCAGATATTTCTAATACATAGATCCTGAGATATAAGAAAAATGGTTGTAAGTGACAGTGCATGATTTTTAGAATTTTACAAACTGATTTAACTTGAAATTTTCTGGGTTTGTGTATTTTAATGATACTTCTTTGTTGTCCAAAAATCACAATAATTCAGTTCATAGTTTTAAATATATACACAAATCCATTTCTGCATTGTATGAAAATGAAATTGTATGCCTTAAATGAGGAAGAAAGGAGAAAACATCCATCATGCATAGCAACTCCTCCCCCAAATAGGAGAATTAGCATGCCCTCATGCTATACTAGAAAACAAATCGAGGTGGTTGTTACAATCGTTGTTGAAATCTATGCTTGGTGTAAAACAACACCAAATGAGGTTTTGAGTATGAATAAGGAAATCGGGGGTGATAAAGAGTATTAATGACATGGTCATGATAAATAAATAAATGAAAATAATACTTCCCCAAACTAGAAGCTTCTGTGTCTCTGAAAAATGGGAAGTGGTAAAAAAGTGGAACTAATGGTTGAAAAATATGAGGGAATAATGCTCAGTGATTTTTCATGACATTCTCCAAAAATTTTAATAAACCAAAAACTTATGCTATTTTACCTCAATTTTGACCTCCGTAAAAATGTGGAATGACATGGATGGACTGTGATTTGTTGAAGCTAGTGTAGGATGAGTTGATGTTGAAAGTGATGCAAAAGGTGGAAGCCATGCAAGCTTAAAGAAAGTAATTACAAAGCGTAGTAGGGTTTTCTTCCCTCAAACTGATTAGTGTCCCTATCCTCAAGATTTCTATAACACATCTCATTAGTAGTGCTAATCAATAATTCATCACCTCAATTACCTCATTATATATAAAAGTGACATAATCATGTTGTGAATGCCATGGGATAATAATGGATCAGAAGGTAAAACATGCATTCCTTATACTCATAAGATTTGGTTGTTATGAGAAAAAAACCGTGAGAATTAGTTATCTCATCCTGTCTCTCGAGATTTGACTAATTCCCTGTCGTTCACAATTAGCATTAGGCCTCGTTATTCAACCCCAAAATAATAGTAGTGTTGTTAAGCTAGAAATAAATGACGACTAATTGGGAAAAGGAACTATCTTTGGTTAAAGATATGAAACTTGTAGAATAAAGGAATGATAGATTACATGATACAAAATGTCAAATATCAAATATCCCAAAAGTTTCATCCCTAGCATGTAAAGTGAATATTTTAGAACACATTAATAGATATAAACCATATCCATCATCATCTAAGAACTGATTAAATATCACCCCATGAACCGTAAGTTCTAGCAAACCTTATATATGCAATAGTAAGCTTTATCATAAATTAGTTGTGAGAATACAACGTACCCAAGTAGATCGTAGTTTTGAGTTAACTTCTATACCATAGGTATGGCCACTACTACCAGCAGGCGTCCATAACCTCGACAGGGATGCCTTTTTAACCCATTTAGATGCCAGTGCCCCATCTATTAGAAATAAATACATAGTTACAAGAGCATTTCAATTTACTTAGATGTCTACTGAAGATCATTGTTCTATCTTGGTAACCAGTTAATAATAATTCCATTCACGGGAGCTAATAAAAGTGAACAAGTCGACTCGTAATGAGACCTCTTGTCCTTCAGCTTTACGACCAAAGGCCATTACCCTGTCTTGGTGACCGATAGTGGTGTTGTCACTTTATTGGGACCTATGATCATGGTAGGTCGACTCATGATGAGACCTCCTATCCTCTAGTTGACTAATTTTGTTTAAAATTCAACTATGGTTATTCTTAATCAAAAAAATATTACTTAATAGATGGGGTGGCAAGTCAACTCGTTAAGAGCTAGGGATGGCAAGTCAACTCCTTAAGAGCTAGGGTGGGCTTCAAATGATTGTTGATAAATATATTTTTCTTTGTTAAGATTGGGGTTGAGGAACAGTTCAATAGATAATGACGAAAATATTTAAGTACAATTTTATGGTCATCATCATACATTTTACAAGATTAAGGATTTGAAAAATTAGGAAAGTTGAAAGTTGGCATGATGAAATCATCTTTGCATAATTATTACTTTTTAAAAATAAGATTATGTTTATAAATAAACAAAGATAAATTGACTACCCAATCATTATGTCAAAGTGGACCTAGAACATCAAAAGTATTTACCATTCACCAAGTGTTAAATCAAAAGTGTGAGTAATGGCAACCGTGACTTAGGTAAAAACAACTGTAATAGAGGGAACAATAACCGTGACCAAGGGAACAAAAACTATGACGAAGGGAACAATAATCGCGACCAAGGGAGCAATAACTGTGACTAAGGGAACAATAATTGCGACCAAGGGAACAACAGTTGTGACAAAGGGAACATCAACCACAACCAAGGGAACAACAACTATGACTAAGGGAATAACAACTGTGACCAAGGGAACAACAATTGTGACTAAGGGAACAACCAAGACCAAGGGAACAACAGTTGTGACGAAGGGAACAACAACCAAGGGAACAACAGTTGTGACAAAGGGAACAACGACCATGACCAAGGAAAAAGAAGTTGTGACTGAGGGAACAACAACCGCGACTAAGGTCAAAACAGATGTTACAAAGGGAATAACAACTACGACCAAGGGAACAATTGCTGTGACTAAGGGAACGACAACCGTGACCAAGGGAACAACAATCGTACCTTTGAAGGGAACAACAGTTGTGACAAAGGGAACATCAATCATACCTTTTAAGGGAACAATAGTTGTGACAAAGGGAACATCAATTGTTTCTTTTAATGGAACATCAACTGTGTCAAAGGGAACAACAATTGTTTCTTTTGACAGAACAACGGTTTTGTCAAAGGGAACAACAATTATACCTTTGGAAGGAACAACGGTTGTGACAAAGGGAACAATAATTGTACCTTTGGAGGGAACAACAGTTGTACCATAAAGAGAGAATGACTGAGTTGTAAGGAACATCAATTGTGCCCAAAGGAATGGCAATCGTGATTCGAGGATTATTTATCCAATAATACCATTGTTGCATGTTACAACCTCGAAACTACCCATGCTATTTTAAGCTCGTGGACATGAAGTATCAAGTATGACTTATGGCAATCCCTCCCAAAAATTATCTCAAATGGAAATCCTAGAAAGATGACATGATTAGCCATCCAACAGTCATAGTCAATTTACAAAATAATGAGGAATTAAGAGTGAATTATTCCTGATAAGACTTACCATAATAATGTTTAATATTAGATATGAGGCAACCATATACTTGATAAGGCTTAGGGAACAAATTGATAGATGTGGAGCAACATCATGAAACTTAAAAACTTCCTTCTTTTATTTTGATGAAGGAACAAAAGAGGTGAATTTGAAGTAAACAACACCTGAAACAGAAAAACGTAAGAGAAATCAGAAAATAAGCAACACTTTATTGAGAAACATAAATAAATAAATAAATAACTTAAGTTACAACAGTTGTGATTTCGGTTGCAACAATGTTGTTTCCTAAGGGAACAACAATATTTCAATGGTAAATGACAAAAACAAAAGATCTTTTGGAAAAATGCTTCGGTAGCAATGATTTGCATCTTCAAATGGAGATCATTTTTTTATTTCTCTTGTTATGAATCTTTCATGTAATGAAGAAAACTTCACGTTGTTTTCTCCATGTTGGTGAGCAATAGTGGGAACAATTTTGAAACAAGCTATTATGTTTCAAAATATTTTTAGATCGTGACACCTAGAAAAAATCAAAATCATATGATAATAAATTTCCTAACAAGTGTTTGGATCAAATTTCTTTATTTCATTAACATTGTCTTCAAGAATAACTCGTTCATAAATTGACCATCTTTATTCTCCTGGGACCTGCAAAACAATGAGTGTCTACTTGCAATAAAACATGAAATCATGGAGAAAGAGAGGTTCTCGGGCTCCCATAATCCAATAAGTATGAAAAAAATAACAAGTATTTACTCTATAAAACAAATCCACAGAAAAAATAACAAAGTAAAATTAATTTATTACTTACGGGAGAGCAGTGGCCAATCATGCTAACCTGCAGTGTTGTAACCATAAATTATTTGTTTTTCGTTTGATTTGAGTGATTCCAAAGAAAAATGAAATTGAATTCAAAGGGATATCTCTAATAGTGATAGGTTTTAAAAATTTCATGAGATGATGTGTCAAATTTACTTAGAACGACTTGCATAACAGAGTCAATTTCGATTTCCCAGCTTACACCAACTGTTGATATTTTAAGCATAACTTTTTCATTTGATGACAGATTGAGTTGATTCAAATTGGACATGAGAGTAGATTCATGTATATATCTCCAAGTGAAACAGGTTTTGAATAAAATAAAAATTGATGGGTCAAATGTGCTAAGGAATGACCAGAAAAACAGAGTTTTAAGAATGTTGTTTTACGATAGGCAGTCAGTATTGTGGTTATAACTTTTTCATACAATATCAAATCAAGTGATTTAAATTTCCTTGTAAACTAGATTCATAGAAACAGGTTTTCAAAATATAGTCATTTAGGTTTCCAAAAATGGATTGTCCCAACTCTGTCTCTAAGCTTCCTACTAGACACCCTATCAATGTTTCGGTCAAATCCAAATTGAGTAATTCAAATTGGGTTGTAAAGTAGACATCAAGTGATACTTATTATAGAAACACGTTTTAAAAATATGCTCATTTGATCCTTAAAAAATGACTGTCCCGATTATTTTTTCAAGAATTTTATCAAGTCTGCAAGCCATAAAATATGATAAACAAACATTTTTTTCCAAATTGGTGATCAAAATGGATATGAGTGTTTGTAGAAATATTATTTTCTATATAAAATGTCTACATACACAAATAAATTCAAACATTTATTACCGATATTAATTTTCACAGCGTGTTGCAACAAAAACAACTATTTTTACATATAAAGAAATTTATTTATTTATGTACTTATTTATATTATTTGCTACACTAACCTACTCTGTTTGAAAAATAAAATGTGCTTAAGTATAAGAGTACTTCTAGTGGAGCCATTTTCGAAATAAGGCCTTAAGTATGTACATAGCCGAATTTAAGAAATGCATGTTAATAAATAATAAGATATGAGAGGTCAGTTACCCTTGAAAGGATGGTGTTAAGAATTGTTGAAGTATGGAGTGATGTTGCAAACAAATGATAGAGTGAAACCAATATTCAATATAGCCTTTACTCTCTTGATTTCCCATAGTTTCCATTTCTTGAAGTTTGTGAGTTTCTAATGTCTTATTGATCTCGATAGCTTGTTGATGTAGACTAGAAGAAACCTCATTTTCTTCCATAGCTTCTGCAATTTTTTTATTTGAAACCTTCCCAATCTCAATATAAGTTTTATGCAATGGTGCATGTGAGATAGAATGGGTAAGAAGGGTGGGTAAATTTTTCAGTTCAACATTGTAAGCATGTTGTACTAATTTATTATTGTGAGGGCGAGGAATGTGTTGAGCATGAAATTGTGTAGGACATGGAGGATTTTGATGCTGTAGTTGATTGGGTTGTGTGGATGAGTTTGATAGTCAAGAAAGATGTTGTGGAAGAGCTAGTGAAGAATATGGATGATGTGTTTGTGTTACAAGATGAGGGAAAGTAGCCATGTAATCATAAGATAAGCCATGCCAAATTTGTGGACAATATTGGTGGGGGTTATACTGAGATTGGTATGGCTTCCCTAACATAGGTGTATTCCATAATGGATTATCCAAGTAATAAAATGGAGAGGAAGTGTTTTGAACCATACATGCAGGTCATGATTTCCATGGTTTTGACCTCGTTGCAGCTTCCCCATCTCTTTGATATGCGACTTCCATCCCAGATAAGGGAGAGTGGCTATCTATGGGATGCTCCTTCTGGTAATCAGGGAAAAACACTTCATCAAATTCTACCTGATTTTTCTTAACCTGCAAAACATGTAATTGTTAATTTAGAGAGCTAATAAAATCATATTTAAAATTTTCACATAAAACATTGATTTCAACTCTTATGTCTCTTTTCTTGTAGCATATTTGGAAAAGAAAGAAGAAAGTTCTCTATAATTCTTACTAGACTTGGAGATTCCTCTTGTTTACCTTATGATAGCTAAAAAACATTACCCTTTCCTATCAGATTTAAGATTTCTAAAAATTTGTCTTTGATTCCTTTGAGGAGGAGTGTTTTCAATGTGTCTTTTTCCAAATGCTTATGCTTTGATTTTTGAAGGTTGTATCGAAATCGCTCCACATAGTCCTCCAAGATTTCATCTTCCCCTTGTATCATACCAAAAATATCTTTATTGAATTTGCAATAGTCTTTATACTTCATCAAGAATACATTCTTCATGTCTTCCCATGTTTGAATGCAGTTCCCACCAAGGCTCATGAATCATCGGAGAGTTGCTCCTTTTAATGTAAGAGGGAAATTTTTGAACCTTTGAGCATTAGTACAATAATAATATCCTCTACAAAGTACTTCAAACTCAAATAAGAATGTATCTCTACCTTCATTTTTCAAACCATGAAAATTTGGTAGAACATACGTGGGAATGATGTGCATTTGTGTCACTCCTCCTAGATCTCAGATAGGAAATTCAAAAGTACCAGTGTGTGCCATTTATTCCCAAAATAGAAGTTGTTTTTCATGTGCTACTTTGGGGGTCATCCTTGAAATGTTCTTGTCAATTGGTTAGTGAAATGGGTGGTGCTTACATCACCACTTGAGTGGAATCATGAGATTTTTTTCTTTTCAAAATCCCTACCTCTAAAATTCCTACTTCTTTGACACTCGATTTATTCTCATATTTATTAAATCTCGGACTCCTTTCCTCAGAAGCTTATTTTACAGGTAAATGTAGGTGCTCTTGCAATTATTTTTTACAAAACTTCAATCTATCTCATTATTGGAATGAAATTCATCGAAACTAGTTTACAAAATCTTACGAAACTTTTACCTCTGATATGTGAATGTTTGATATACTAGAAAGGAATTGTTCCCACATTATACATTTAAAAATAATATTTGTTATCGAGCATGATCAATATTGTAAGTTTTGTTTGTAAAAATTACAAAATCCTTTTGTTCTAGAATATTGCTTCCCTTTAATATTCTAAATATCAGGACTTCTTATATCAAAGGTGAAATTTAAGTAAACTTCTGGAAACAAATGCCATCAGAAACATTATGAAGGTTTTTGTTTATCGGAGTTTTTCCCATTAATAATTTTTGGGAAACTTGAGCTCTTACCTTTCACTTTGATTCTCTCAGAAACTCAGAACTTCAGAATATCAGGTTAAGTATCTTCATAGGTCTCTGTTCAATTCATTCTGATCTTTCACTATGCTCACATGAAGTCTTGTTTGATTATCTTTGTATATAATTCCACTTTCATTTTATCATGGTGGTCAATATCTTGGATATACTTTAATCATAATTCCATAAAATCCAAGTAGTCACTCATCAGGATGACTTTGTGACTATAGGGATATGAATTCTTCATGGTTTATGCACATGTGCCTCTGTTACTCTTCTCAGAAATCTACTTGGCTAATGAGAAATTTCATCACTTGTGGTTCATTTAAGTTTTTTCCTTTGACTCATTATTGGATGCACATTGTATTATCTCAATCATATTTTAGTGAGCATCTTCATTTGATTTTCAAGGCACTCTTGAGCAACCACTATGGTAATGCAACAATTGATAAGGAATTTGGAACAGGTAAAGGTAATGGACCATGGTTAATTCATATTTGAATTCTCTTTTATTTGGATTTTTGATATATCACTCCATACTTATTATATAAAGATTCAAGTCCTCTTCGTTGCTACATTATTTAGGATTTTGAATTAATTTCAATATTTTTGGGTTCATATAAATTTAGAATGGAAAAAAAAAATAAACAGAACAATCGTCGCTGCAATTCATAAAGAAACAAATCTTCATTCTCTTTTTTCATGAATTTGGTTTACTTCAGATTCCTTGAACATGAAACATTGTTTTCTTTTAGTTCACTACTTTTTTTAGTTTAGATTCAATAAATGATGATTTTGGGTCGATAAGATTTCAAAAAAATCAACTTCTTCATGCTTTTAATTCTAATTAAAAGAAGATGTTATCTTTTATTAGAGAAGATGATATCTCTCAGGCAAGATTAAATGAAATTCTCCAATGGTAAGTTTCATATGCCCTCTTTCATTCATTTTCATTTCTTTACTTTTGGTTTCAATTTTGTTTTTAGTTTTTGCTGATATAAAACTATGTTTTGCATCTCTTTATTAACTTTTGACACCTCTACCCGATCAGATTTGGAGCTCATTCTCTTTTCTCTAGTTTGCTTTCAAGTTTTTGGGAGAAGTAGTAATGATCTTCATCGAATCAGCGAAATTGGGGAGTTTCAAAACCTTTAATCTGTTTCTCATGCATTTTTTTAATTAGAAAATGGTTAAGATGTTTTTATGCAGGATTTTTCTTTGGAACAAGAAAAATTGTAGGAGACAAAGACTTCTCATTAGCTTATTATGTCTCAACATTGCTATTCACCTTTTCCATTCTGAGAGTCTCATTTCTTATAACTATACAAGATGAAATTTATTAAAATCTCAACATAAGAAGGAACGTTCACACGCTCATCTTCTTTTACTCTTTTGTTGAGACATTTATATAGTTAATCTTGTTGGAGTTAGTTCTCTAAATTTGGATTTTTCTTTTAGCCTTTTCTTTCTTCATTTTTATATTTGTGGAGTTTATTATTTTATTTTTCACTTCAGTGTGGAATACTTTTCCTTTTTCTTTCGGTTATGGTTTGATTTTGGTGACACCCCTAAGATTTATATGGAAGGTATTTTCCTCACCCAACAATAGTTGTTATACATGGAAAATCTTTACTCTGTCTATTGTAGTGAATTTCATTTATCATTAAAGATATATCTTTATGGAACCATAAATACTTATTGCTTTAAAATATTTTTCATGGAGGTATGCACATCCTTTATAAGTAATTTAGTTCACCTTTTCGAGAAAAGAACTGATCTGAGTTTAACATGAATCCCTCCAACCCCTCCACTTTATAAAAGCCTATGATTGATAGTTGCAGCAAAATAATTTGGAGTCAACATTATGAAAGTATTATATCCATTAACATAAGTCTCTATTACCATCCCACCCCTTTCACTTAGGTACATCATAAACTAAAGCTCACAAAATGTGCTTATCAAAAGAGTAATCAAAATAGGAAGCATGGGAAATACAGGTAAACCCGTCAAAGCTATGGACACTCGCTGGCAGCAGGGCTAGGGTTGTATGGCATAAACAACAACTTTGTCGAGGTAATATTAAGGCTCGCTGGTAGTGAAGCGATGTCAGAGACCATTCATAACAATGGATGCTTTATCAAAAAACTCATATTTGTACCTTCTTTTATTTCTCATGTGAGGTAGTTGATAATATTTGTTTCCCAAATTTTGGATTCATGATTTTTTACTCAAGTCTGCGTTTGAGTACTTATCTTTTCACACTCATATTCCTTAATCTATTTATGTGGGACCCATGGGTATATTTTATTGTTTGACAATTCAACGAACTCCATTATTTTTAACATTTGGGTAAATTAAAGTTCATTATATTTAACTAGAGATGACTGGTTCTTCTCCCGTGTGTCACCATTGTTGAGGTGAAAACTAAATCCCCCCGCCCCCACCCCCCCAAATTTTTTAGTTATTTAGTTCAAATAATGAGGACCCTTTCCTTAAATTTTTGGCTAAACCACCTTTACGATTTTCATTTGGTTAAGTGTTCTACAATTTTGCCACCATTTCATTTTCGTCGGATTTTTATTTTGTTTGTTTCGTTGAATTTGACTTTTAGCAAGTTTTCTATTGATGCTTGTTTCATTTCATTTGGTTATCCGGTTTGCAAATGATACTCTTTTGAGGTTTGATTATTTTGTCGCCTAAGTTAAAAAAAATGTACAAAATATATATTATTTTAATTTATGTAAATAAATTAGTAATTGATTGTAAATATTAATTCCTAGTCAAATTTTCACTAATTATTTCATTTTTCACTAACAATCTTGTTGTCGCTTCCAGAGACAACCTTGGATTGCTTACAAGACTAGTGCTTGGGCATATCTAGATTTTGTGTGTCTAAAATGATTCTCGGGAAACTGAAGACATCATATATATATATATATATAGAGAGAGAGAGAGAATATATATATAGATATATATGATAGGTTGGCTCATTCATCCAAAGGTATAAGTCATGTATTTCAGGTACTTCTTCGCATATGTAGGTCACATAAATATGTGCAAAAAATAGTGGAGGTTGAGTAGTTCAAGGACTTAAAGTTTAATAATCTTTTATAGAGAAATGAGAGAGGATATGGGGAAATATAAAATCATCACGTAGAGCTTAAAGCCTCAATAATTCTATATTTAACACATAGAGCTCGAAGCGTCAAGAATTTCTAAGCTTATCTAAGATACAGGTGGTTATAATGGACAAAGAAGAAATTGGGTGCTATGATTCTTGGAGTGCAACTTTAGGGATATAATTTTAATAATTCATTCAAACACGTTCATTAACAACGTCGATACAAATGAATATATGAGGAAGTTACAGGCACATGCATTAACATATCGATACAAATGAATCTATGAAGAATCTTGCAATATATCTAGCAGCTATGATTACATGAATTCGGAGAAGAAACATGAACACAATGGGTTTTTTTTTTTCCTCGGAAATACTAACTAATTTATATTAAAATGTACAGAGGAATATTACAGCAATAGACGCTTGCTTCCCAGGGCCAACTGTGGCTCCATGGGCAGCATAAAACGACACTTACAAAAGCCTCGCAGGGCGACATTATCAAAAGACCTTGACCTTGACTGAAGATTGACACTGAGAGACGCTAGAAAATCTGATAAGCAGCCCACGCAGGGGCATTTCCGGAGCAGTCATGTAGATTGTGGCTTCTAAGAAGACTGCTGACAAAACCAGACCATACAAAAAAACAAGACAACCCTAGACCCGGGTTCGAGACTGACTACTTCCCATCCGTCGGGGAACCGCTAACCAGGAGCACATTACAACAGACATAGAAATATATAGGACACCAAACAAAGACCGTCGATAAACCAAAACCAGACCTGGGAGAAAGAGGAGTGAGTGAGGAAGTCGTCGGACCGCCATCGCCTTCTGGAACTACTCCTCAGGTGTCTCCTCTTCGATTGGACATCCCCAGTCGTCTTCTGGACTTTCCACTGGAGCTTCATTGGCCTTTTCCTGCGAGGGAGGCAATTCGGGGGCAAGAGAGTGCAATGGTGGCAACGAACATGCTGCTGCTGAAGTTCCTTCCCCTGTGGGCGACTGGCCCAATATGCTTTTTCCCTTACCCCTTCCGGAACGTTCCGCATCAATTGGAGGCCCCTCTGGTATGGGCTGCTCTCTGCTACTCTCAGCTTCTTCTTTCCCAACAGCCAAGGGCGTCCCCTCGTCCTCCCTCTCTGGAGTATGGGTGAAGAGTACCGAAATGTGCACATCGACGCCCTGATGCCCTCCAGAGCGACCCAATGAGAAAATGACTGAGCCGAAGGCAGGCAGCATAGGTTCCCCAGACTCACCACTGCCCACCTGCACTGCTTGGCCCGGATGAATTAGGGTGGCACCTCTCCTACGATGGCAAAAGCAGAAACAGTAGTGGTGATGGGAGTCCCCTGCAGGAGGGCAGGAGGGAGCTCCCCTTCCTGAGCTTCGACGACAGGGCATCCTTTCTCGAACCATGAAGTCCCCCAATTCTGCACTCCCTCTCCCAGCAATATGAAACCAAACAGATTGTAGCACCCCAGAAGGGTTGAAGCATAGCACAATAGATCCGACACCCAGGGAGCGAAGAGATGTAGAGCGACAGGCCTCTTGCCAGCGCTCCGCCTCCACCTTGCCGCCAGAGTTCTCTGATTGCTCCGATTTTCCCTCACCACAGATCGACACCAATACCAGTCAACCCATTCTATTAATCTCATAGTCTTCAGTATTGAGGGGACGGTTATTGAATGCAAAGCGCAGGTGAACCTTCATCTCAGACCGCTTCATTAAGGAAGCCTTCCTCCTCACCCGATCGACGGCCCGAGACATTTATGGCCACTGCGCCATCACGTGGCAGCGCGTGCTTGCCATATGGCTCGCCTGTGGCATGACAGAGGTCACCCGCATCCGGGGAAGTAGTTTCAGCGAGGATCAAGCTTTGACACTCCTGGAGCTTCTGCCTATTGGAGATGATACTGATATCTCCCGATAGAAGCAGTTGAGCATACTCTGTGCCAATGTTGGCGAGAAGATCCGCTACTTTATTGCCCTCCCTTTTGGTGTGAGAGAAGGAGATGGCGCTGAAATTGCTAAGCTGCTTGGCTAGAGCGTTTATCCTGGCTTCTAGTCTCCAGCTGGGCGTTATTTTCCTTGTGTTGGAGCCATTCTGCAGTCGAGTGGCCATATTGATAAGAATCTGAGAATCTCCTTCGACAATGATGGGTTGAAGATTGAGGTTCCCTGCCTGCAGAAGTCCTTTCCATAGACCTTCCAGTTCAGCTGAATTGTTGGTGTCCCATCCAATATTTCCAAAGAAAAATCGTATGGGTTTACCTTCAGAGTCCCTGATTATACCTCCATATCCAGCTTCTCCTGGATTTCCTTTGGAAGCCCCATCAAAATTTAGCTTGAAGGTGACTGTGGGAGGGGCTTGCCATTGGCAATCATCCTTGTTATGAGCAATAGTGGTGTGATTATTGAGAGAGTCTGAGGGGAGCTGTAGCTGCCAGTTTTCCAGGATATTGCGTTCATTATCCGTAGTGGGAAGGTCATCCTTAGTCCAAGCTTGAAGGTTCATTGTTTCCTGAATATTCTACTGAATTTTCCTCCAGATTTCTTCTGAGTTGGAATGCTTGCTTTTGAAGATGCGCTGGTTGCGCTCCTTCCAAATGTTCCAGAGGACAATCCCCGGTATAATGCACCATAGATGATTAAGGATCTTGCAGTTGTAGGGTTGCGTTGGCCAAAGTCTTAGGGCATTGACAATGTCATCCTCTCCCCTGCAGTTCTTTTGGCATCTGAAACTGGTTCTGTCCCATAGTTGATTTGCGAGGGGGCAGCCTGCCAAAAGATGCTGAAGAGTTTCCTCATTTTGCGCACAGTTTGGACATAGCGAAGGCCCGTGGAAGTTCCTCTTCCTGAGTTTGTCCCATGTGAGGATTTTTGTGTGACTAAATAGCCAGAGGAAGTAGGCTATTTTTGGCCACGATCCAAGCTTCCATATTTTACTCCAGACAGGGTCCGGGAGAGAGGAGAAGCTGCATGACAAATTGTAGGCTTCTGAAGTGGTGTAGGACCCTTTGGGCTGATGTCCCCATCTGAGAATGTCCTCTTCATGATCCTGCCTGATCCGTCTTTTTTGGAGTTCAGAATTGAGTTGATCCTGCTGATGCGCGGCGACTTGGGGAAGAATTTGGTTACTACTTCTCCATATCCTGAAATTATGCTCCATCTCTGGGGTCCAAAAATTATGAACTGTTTCGTGCTGCTGGAGCTGCCCTGCAGGGATTAGCTCAGGGTGAAGGATATCCTGGAGTTTGGGTAGCTGATTCCAGGCGTCAGTCCAGAATCTTGCTGTGCGTCCATTCCTGATTTCCCAGAAGTTATGCTTCTGAATAAGTTGGTAATGTTGTTTTGCCGCATTCCAAATAGCAGATCCATTTTCGGTAGGGATGAAGCGGATGAGTTCCTCTTGCGGTCGGTTTCCAGCATACTTGGCTGTCCATATTTGCCCCCAAGGTTTTTCTGGGCAAGTGATCCATTGCCACCAAATTTTTGCATTCCTGATGGAATTGATTTTTTCCGGATCTCTTAGTCCTATGCCACCCTTTTCCTTGGGCATGCAGACATTGGACCATTTTACTAAAGCCCATTTCCTATTGGTGGCAGCGCTATTCCAAAGAAAGTTGCGCTGAAGGTTTCTTATGCTTTTTAGGACCCATTTGGGCGCAGCCAAAATAGAGAATAAATAAAGAGGCATGGCTTGCAAAACCAATTTGATGAGAACTATTCTACTAGCTAGGTTGAGCGATCTGAGGGTCCAGAGGTTGAGACGGCTTTCAAATTTCTCAAGCAGCGATCTCCAGGCAGGGTTTTTTAACTTAGAATCTGTGAGAGGGGCTCCCAAGTACTTGGTTGGAAGAGATGCAGCAGTGAAACCCAGGATGTTGGAGACAACAATTTTGACAGAGGGCAGAGTATGGAAGAAGAAGATTTGAGATTTGGACCCATTGACTTGCATGCCTGAGGCTTCAGAGAAATCATTTGGAAGGTATTTTAGACGGCGCGCTTCTTGGGCAGAGGGATAGCCAAAAAGCATCGTGTCATCCACAAACTGATGGTGGGAAGTAGGAGGGGAGTTGTGCACAGAAAGCCCTTTGATCTGATGCGAGTGGAGAGCTTGCTTGATGTGCCGCCCCAGTCCTTCGGCCATGAGGACAAAGAGAAAGGGAGATAAGGGGTCCCCCTGCTTGATCCCACGGGAAGGATTGAAGGACTGGGAGGGGATACCATTAACCAAAATAGAGAAGTGGGTGGAGGTTATCAAGTTCATGATCCATCGAACCCAGGGCGGGCAGAAACCAAAAGCTTTTAGCATGTCATGAATGTAATTCCAGCTAAGCTTATCAAAAGCCTTGGAGAGATCAAGTTTGAGAAGCATACCTGATTGTTTGGATTGCTGAAGGGAGTGAATGATTTCATGGGAGAGCAGGATGCCATCCTTGATGTGCCTACCTTCAACGTACCCTGATTTCTCCAGATAAATCAGCCCAGGAAGGAGAGGCTTCAGACGATTTGCTATGACTTTTGAGATGACTTTGTAGATGACGTTACAGAGCGCAATAGGCCTGAATTTGTCAGGGGTGATGGAATCCGCTTCTTTGGGGATGAGGGTTAGGAAAGTGGCGTTGAGAGAGGGTAAGAGCCAACGTGTTGCCCTTGATTCTTCCACCAACAGCCAAACCTCCTCTCTTATCATATCCCAAAACGCATGAAAAAAGGTGGTGGTGAATCCATCAGGTCCTGGAGCTTTGCCCTCCTTAAGCTGCTTCATTGCTTCATCTACTTCTTGAGGAAGAATAGGTCGCATTAGGAGTTCGTTTTGGTCCTCCGTAATGATTTTTGGGATGTTGTTCGTGATTTTCCGGATAGCCTGTCTGCGATCCCCTCCGTTTTCCTTGTGAATCTGCTTGAAGTGGTTGAGAAGTTCCTTCTCTATCTCCTCATGAGATTCCGCTTTTACCCCTGACTGGTTTTGGATGAAAGGGATATTGTTGTGCATCCTCCGCTGAATTGTGGTGCTGTGAAAAAATTTAGTGTTGCGCTCTCCTTCCTTTAACCATCTGACTCTAGATTTTTGTCTCCAATACATCTCCTCCTGCTTTCTTATGTTCTCCAATTGGCTGAGAATGGTGCTTTCCTACTGCAATGTGGTTTCCGAGTGTCCTTCTATGATGATTCTGTGGTGGAGGGTCTCCAGGTCCTGAGTGAGCTTTTGCTACTCTTTGAAGATGTCGCCGAAAGTGTCCCTGTTCCACCGCTTCAAGTGATCTTTCAGGAATCGTAGCTTCTGCTGGAATTGATACATCTTGGATCCCTGAGGGGGAATGAATGAGGTCCACAGAGCTTTTACGTATTCCTTGAAGTTGGGATGAGTGAGCCAAAAGCTCTCAAATCTAAAGGGCCTTTTGGTTGTGCTGCCAGGTCTTTGCCATTGCAAAGCGATTGGCCAGTGGTCGGAACCAGGGTGAGCCAGAATGACTGAGGAGATGTCCCCTCCTATATGTACTGCATTGTCCGAGAGAAGAAATCGATCTAATTTTGAGGCAATTTGGTGCTTGCCGGCCCTACGATTGCTCCAAGTAAAGGTGCCATTGCAAAATGGCATGTCTATAAGGGAGGAGGCTTGAATGAAGTCCTTGAAGTGGCAGTCTTCTCGCTCCAATCTGTGCCTTCCTCCCAACTTTTCCTCTGTTTTGGTTATCATGTTGAAGTCCCCTGCCACTATCCAGAGGGGGAATCTTCTGCTATTGCTGAGCGCGGCTATTGTATCTAGGAGTCCTATTTTACTTCCTGCATCTTGAGGGAAGTAAACATTAGAAAAATTACCATGAATATTGGAGCCCAAAATGTGGAAGGTCGCCTGTATAAGATGGTGCGCTGCATGAAGGTCAGACAGAGTGATGACCTGTGGATTCCAAGCGATTGCCAATCCTCCTGAGGCTCCGGAAGCATCAACTGCTACCGAATTACAGCCAGGCCAAGCCTTCGCGAGAATGCTACCTAGCGTTGTGTTGTTACACTTGGTTTCTTGGAGAAAGCACATATGGGGCTTTTCCTTTTTGATCATATGCTTCAACATTCTGAGTTTCCTTGGGCTGTTAAGCCCTCTTATGTTCCATGAGACGAGCTTCATTATTAACCGTTGAGGGAGGGCTTGTAGTACTTCGTTAGCTGAGCATATCTGCCTGAGTCCACCAGGATTTTCCCAATTTCTATAGTTCTTTGTAGATCAGTTTTTCTGCCTCCCTTTTTCGAGTTTTTGGGAAGCAGATTTCCATCCCACTGGCTGCCTGCCTGTATCCCTAATTGGCTTTGATAGTAGGCTCTAGAGATGACCATTTCCAACTTGTTGAGTTGGAGTTCTGGTATGGCATCATATGCTTTTTTTTTGCCTGTAGCTTCTAGCTCTAGGATATCTAATCCCTGCAAATCAATGCTTTCCGGCTCTTCCTCCATGTTTTGCACTTGATCCGTTCCTTCAGTGATGTTTTCTGAGTTCTGGGGACGCTTCTCTTTCCCATCAACCTCCATGTTGATAATCACTGGCTCATCCTGTCGATTCCGACTGAGAATGGTGGTGGGGATGATCATGGAGGGGGATTTGGGCAGGGAATGCTGCAGAGGGGCTTGAGTCGAAGAGGATGGGCGATCTGAGAGGGAATCTTCAGAGGGGTTTTGAGTCTCGGAATCTTGACCCAGAGCATTGAATCGGTTCTTGGTTACTGGACCATGAGGCTTAGAGGGCTGGGGTTTGGATCCGTTTGAGGGTTTTCTGTGAGATCTTTTTCGGCTGGTGACTTTGGTAAAGCCATCTTGAGCAGGGGTGTCAGAGGAGACAGGGGTGTTGAGAGGGACGTTTTGAGGACAGTCTCTGAAGAGATGACCCAGGATGTGGCATTTACGGCAGCGAAAGGGAACATGCTCATAATCGAGAGGCTGGATCCATTCCTCGTCTCGATGGGCAAGAGTTACGGATTCGGGAAGGGCTTCATTGAGTCTAAGAAAGACACAAATTCTGGCATAAGAGATGTATTTACGATTCCTGGTTTCATCTGAAGCTCTGATATACTCTCCCAGTCCATCTCCAATCTTTTTGAGGGCCTCTTCTTCCCAATATTCATCTGGGAGAGAGTATAGTCGTATCCACACAGGCGCCCAAGATAGATCTTCCTTGTCTGGGTTGAATCTAGGGATCCAATCCCTAAGATAGAGCCCGGCTGAGTTGAAAAAGTATGGTCCTCCTCCTAGAATCCTGAGCTTGTCCTCCAGGCAGTAGAAGATTGCTGTGAAGAAGCCTTTCGGTCCCAACTGGAGCATAACATCCCCTTTTGGCCTCCACTTCGCCGCGATCCATCCGTAAAGGGCTCTTTCAGTGGGCCAGAACCCAATGAACTTCCCTATGAGGGCGTGGTCTCGCATGAACTCGATTCTTCCGTCTATCTTGTCTCTAGGTAACTCGATTCGAGGTCTTTCTTTGGCTACTGGTCTGCATGTTGATGAAGTGACTTTATGACTTTCTTCAGGTTTTTCGTTTTCTTTCTGGGGGTTACTTTCTTGTTCACTGCGTTCTTCGTTATTATTGCTAGTGACCTGGGGCGAATTCCCTCTGTTCAGAATCCCCCTGTTCACTGACCCGAAAAGGACGCCTTGCAGCTGATCTTGCACTGACGGGGAGGGCTCCGGCACCCGCCCCTGCGGTTGAGCCATTGAGCGGCTCAGAAGCGCTGACGAGCTGTTCTGCTGCGGCGATCCTCTGTCCTCTGCGCGATCTCTGACCTAGACTCTGTCGGCGCCATTGAAGGTTTGAACAGGCCCAACGAAACCCTAGCAGAGCCTGCCTTCTGAACACAATGGGTTTTTACAAAGGGATAACATATTTTAATCCTAAAAGGGGGAATCACCACGATTTCCTTAATATTATGAAAGATCTATATTATAAAGTCATACAGTCTAGAAATAACATGTAGCTTTTTCTTTTGAATTTCTGAACCTTTGTTAAGTGTTTCTTTCCCCTATTTATCTAGAGAGGGGAGCATGAACATTCATTACAACGAAATATCTCTGATCGAGTCTCAGCTGTCGAGTTAACTAGCTGTCTCATCCAGGGATGGCTCTGTGGTCCAAAAAACATTACATAAGTAATTGCTTCATTGAAGGGAGACACATTACATGAAAACAAATAAGTAAACGATCAAACGAAAACATTAATGAAATATCTGCGTGCCCATCTCTGTGATTGCCTCTGCTTCAGGTTGTAGTTCACTCTTTGTATAGCCTCTTGTGTTGCTCAACCGATTCCCATTGTTTCATCCTTTACTGCTTGAACCATTTATCCTTTAAAGCTGGGAGTGTGCACCATCAATTTCATGCCACAGTACTGGAGCAGAGGACTCCTAGGCGGTATGTCATCTTCTCTCTATATGGGACACCATGTCGGATAATTAAATCCTCCCAAGCTACTAAGTCCCTTTTTACTCCTGTTATTGCCAACCCTGGTTCTGTGTCACAATGGGCCTTTCTGGATCACCCCATGTCAGGTTTGAATGCACCACCTAGTTTCTTAAAAGCTACAATTGTCGACCCATTCTGCCTTTAAAGTCCTGCACTGCACTATCGGTGCCCTGATATGCCTTGTGATGTGCTTATGGTGTAATATGGAGGACTTTCCAGTGTTGACCCCTATCACTAAAAAAATGTGAAACATGTGATTCTTGATCCCCTTTAGGCCCCCTTTCGTTGGCCCCTTTCTATAATATTCTTCATATGAATGGGGTCTTGAACCAGGTGCTTAGCCCGAAGGCACTAGAGCCTTTAAAATCCTATTCAGGGGTTTTTTTCCTTTAATACATGAAATCCCACACTTCGACAATTTTTGATGTTTCCATTGATATTTCCTCTAGACCCTTACGATCGTCGATCTGTGAGGTTGGGCCCACCACAGGTATTGCAATCACCATACGAGAGAGAGAGACCCCTTTACCTCCTTTCATAGCATTGGCCGACAGTCCAAACACAAAGTTCTCATGAGATATAATGTATAAAATACCGCGTCCAGGAGGATCTTCACATATCACAATCGCAAGTCAGAGGGGACTTTGGTGGAGGAGGAACCATGTCTTGTGTGATCGTCGATCGTCAATTTTCGATGGGTGATGTCATCACTGCCACATGTCACCCTGAGTGGTGACATGTGTCACCCAGAAATGCCCCCTCAAGACCCCTGAAAATTCCAAATTTGCATGCCATGTGTCCTTTGTATTGCCATGTCATCTCTGTATTGCCACATCATTATGACATCAACTGCCATGTCATTTATAAGGACCAATGGCATTCTGCCACATGGACCCTTATAGGAGAGAGAAAAAGGCTCACCCATCCCTATTTTTGCACCGATTTCCTTTGTTAAACATTTTATGTCTTCCCCGACGATTTAACACTACAAGCTCAAATCTCATCTATTTTAGCATTATCGGCGTATTCCTCCCATGATTCCCTTAAGGGTGATCCATTGTAGACGTTGATTGCAATATGCGTGGGCTCGTCGATCGCCGATTTGCTGATGCGCCATGACTTAGACCCACCGATCTGCGATTCGCGATATCGGCGATCGGTTGATCCCAATTTTGTTGTCTACCCCTACTGCTGTCTTAGAAGAGCCCCAATTTGCGATTTGCGATGACCCGTCGTCTTGCGATTTGCGATATCGGTGATCATCCAATCACATACTCTAATATCTTCTCTTGTCGCTGCTTCAATAAGGCCATGATTGCGATTTGCGATGAGCCTGGCCCTTAGCCATTTTTCCTTTGTTTTTTGGCTTTGAAAGTGTATCTTCACTCTGCTCTAATTTATGATCCAGGAGTTCATTTTTAGAATTCCACCTACTTTTTGAAACATTTTTCTGAACACTATCTAGTGGAGAGGGTCTAATTTAGATTTGAGAATTTATGTGGCTTGGAAGATGGGTTCAAACTTCACTACTCTTTAGCAACTTTGATCAACTGAAAACTCATAATGCAGTGAGTGACAACATTGGCCCCAACAAGGGACAGTGTAGTATACCTAGGGGGGATAGTATGGGGTACTGAGGGAGGTACCCAAGGGAATAATGTAATAATCAGATGGCCATAGTAATAAATAAAGTGGTTAACCCATATCATGTAAGGGACCACAAGCAGTTAGCAATAATATAATAAACAAATTGTATTAGATAGATGGTATTGAGGAAACCATGGTAATGACCCATGGTATTGTATGTATGAGGCCTATATAGAGGCTAGAGACTCCCCATAAAGAGTTGTCAAGGAATATTGTATGGACAAGCATATGGTTTGTGGAGTGTTCTCCTTCCTTAAGGAGTGAATGTATGGTGTTGCCCTACCTTAAGGATTTGATATCAATAAAGAAGCATTTCTATTTATATCTAGATCTTGTTATTTCTGGTGATTATTTATAGTTATTGGGTATACTGGTATGTTTTCATATATTGTCATGTCAGATCTATAACAAGTGGTATCAGAGCTTCAGGAATTTTTTCTACACATTAATATTGATAGTACCCACAGATTCCATCCAAGGGTATCCCAAAACAACATCCATGTTATCCATATATGTAGTATAAAAATCACAATCCAACACATACTTATCTATAGAAAGCTTCAAATCTTTATAAACTTGAACATCCTCATTATCAACCTATGTGTTTTCAATGTGTTTTGCTGGAACTTGCAATTTTTTTGCCGAATTAACATTGATAAAATTATGTTTGCAGCTAGGATTTATAGGCACAATGATATTCTCCTTTTGAATACATCCATGAACCTGCAATAAGGAGATACCAGTAGAAAATAACCCCTTAGATGTCTCATTCTCCTGTTTTCTAACCTAAGATCATTTTTCTAAAAGGACTTTTTCAAATTCTTCATCTGAAAGGTTGTACAACTTCTTGCTCGCAACTGATCTAAACCGTTTGGCAGCCTCATCTTCCATATTAGTCGCTATGAAAATTTTCCAATTTTTTACCCATAATGACTTTTGTTTTTTATGAATTCTTCAATAGTAGGACCATTATCATTTCCTGTAAAATATAGAACCGCCATGAAGAGGGTTTTGAAAACAAATTGCTTACTTGGCGAAGATTTGAAATGGCCACAATTCAGCCAATATGGCTCACAATCCCTATTATGACCTATTCTTGGAAATGGAATAACCATTCTGCATCTTCCCATGTGATAGAAATCCCGATCTAGGCACTGGAATTTCAGATTCGCGTTGCAATTGTCCCGTCGTCACAAAAATTTCTAAAAAAAGGGTTGATTTTAAATCAGCAATATCTCCCTCATCCGGACTCCGATTCAACTGTTTTTTTTTAAATTGGATATTTTTTCGGAAAGGGCACAAATCTATAATTAAATTCTGCAGTTGTTGATCTAGCACGTACATATCTGATATGAAAACTCGCCACCCTGAGAAATGTCTGCAACATAGCTGACTCCCTCATCCGGGCTCCAACTCGACCGATTTTTTTTCAAATTGCGTATTTGAGTGCATGGTGTTGCCCTACCTCAAGGGTTTGATATCAATAAAGAATCATCTCTATCTATATTCATATCTTGTTATTTCTGGTGATTATTTATAGTTATTGGGTATACTGGTATGTTTTCATATATTTTCAGGTCAGGGCAACGAGTTTGCAAATCAGATATGTATGTTTTGGTGAAAAATTTGTAAGATCTAATTGCAGATCTGAGGTTTTTTTCACAAAAAACACAGATCCGCAATCATATTTTACAAATTTTGCACCAAAACATACAGATTTGATCTGCAAACTCGCTGCCCAAAAAAAATCTTGCAAAAAAAAATCTCCTCTTTGCCCAAGAAAGTGCTTTGATACCACTTGTTATAGATCTGACCTGAAAATATATGAAAACATGCCAGTATACCCAATAACTGTAAATAATCACCATAAATAACAAGATCTGAATATAGATAGAAATTCTTCTTTATTGATATCATACCCTTGAGATAGGGCAACACCATACATTCACTCCTTAATGAAGGAGAACACTCCACAAACCATATGCTTGTCCATACAATATTCCTTGACATCTCTTTATGGAGAGTCTCTAGCCTCTATATAGGCCTCATACATACAATACCATAGGTCATTACCATGGTTCCCTCAATACCATCTATCTAATACAATGGGATTATTATATTATTGCTAACTACTTGTGGTCCCTTACATGATACGGGTTAACCACTTTATTTATTACTATGGCTCATCCCATTATTATATTATTCCCTTGGGTACCTCCCTCTGTATCCCATACTAACCCCCCTAGGTATACTACATTGCACCCCCCTTAAACATGTTTTGTCCCTGAAA
>APFE031390047.1:3279-33519 GCA_000404065.3 Pinus taeda | reverse complement strand
TATATACGCCTCATACATACAATACCATGGCTCATTACCATGGTTCCCTCAATACCATCTATCTAATACAATGGGCTTATTATATTATTGCTAACTACTTATGGTCCCTTACATGATACGGGTTAACCACCTTATTTATTACTATGGCCTATTCCATTATTACATTATTCCCTTCGGTACCTCCCTCAATACCCCATACTATCCCCCCAGGTATACTACAGATAGTGCTTTGTTGGAAAGGTGTTGAGAACCTGCAGACCAGTAGCTTTCCTTCCATTGGGCATGGAGTCATTTCTAAACAAACAATAATTCTACAAAAGTGGACTTTTCAACATAAACTGGAAATTTCATCTAATAATTATAATAAACACATTGGTATTTACAATGAGTGCAAGACATGTACCTCTACTTTTGGAAATAGAGTTTAAGGAACTAACCATTTACTGGTAGTTCTAGACATTCACCATCCAGATTTTTAAACATGTACGTGTTATTTCCTCTTTCTTCTACAATATCGAAAGGGTCGAACCATAGCAGATCAAATTTTTCGTGTTTGCCTTTGTCTTCCCATCGGATGTCCCAGCAAAGAACTAAATCTCCTAGTTGAAGAGGTTGATCCTTGGCCTTCTTATCAAACAGGGATTTCATCCTATGTTGATAATTTGAAAATTTAACCCCCACCCATTCTCTGTTTTCATGAAGCTCGGCCAGCTGATTTATCCTTCGCACTAAGGCACTTGGCTCTTCCTCTGCTTCTTGTAGTAACTTTTCCACCAAAATCGATAATTGGATCAGGAAGATCACAGCCTTACCATACACTAACTCAAAAGGCGATTTCCCTGTGGATCGTTTAGGAGTTACCCAGTTGGCCCATAGGGAAAACTTTAGTTGGGAGTCCCAGTCCCTCTTATTATGAGCGAAGGTCTTCTTCAGCACCCTCACCACAATTTTATATGAGGACTCAGCCAAGCCATTACCTTGAGGATAGTAGGTAGTGGAGTGCCCAATGATGATATTGAATTTCTGGAAGAAACTGGTGAATTTGGAAGATTTGAAAACCTGAGTATTTTCAATGATAATTTTGATTGGGCAACCAAGGAAAGATAATATATTCTCCTCCATAAATTTAATTACCATTGAATATGTAGTGTTTCTGGATGGGATGGCCTCTACCCACTTGGTGAAATAGTCAGTGGTTTTTAATATCCACTTGTGCTGGCCACTGGGCGGTGGGTTTATTTCTCCTATGAAGTCTAGTCCCCACTGTCTAAAAGGTTCATCCACATGCAGTGGAATCAGGGGTAGAGGAGAAATATTTTGTCTCTCAGCAAACACATGGCATTTCTGGCACGACTTGACTTGGGAATGAACATCTCCGAACAGCATAGGGCAGTATAATTCTGCCTTAAGGATTTTATGTGTTATGGTCTTCCAGCTGTAGTGACCTCCACAAAATTCTCCGTGAAAATCCTCAATCATTTTATGGGTTTCACCCTCTACTAGACATAACAACAATATCCTCCCCAGGTCCTTCCATTAGAGTAGACCATTGGATATGATATATTTTTGCACTTGCAATCTCAAAGTTAAATATTTAGATTTATCCAACCCCAGCCGACACCTCAGGAATAAGAGATAATGAACAATGTTCTTATACCAGGGTGATCCTTCATATTTAGCATAAATCTTTTGCTCAAATGTTTTAATTCCATTCTGATGATCCTCTAGTCTACCTTCCTCTATTATTACGTTTATCCCTAGAGCTTGGCAATTTGATTCAGATAAAACCTTTGCCAACCCCTGGACTTTTATGAACTTAGTGGGCTTTATGTCTAGCTCATATTCTTGTATCTTCGCTATCCACCTACCCCTTTTTCCTTTGTTGTCTCCTTGCAACAGAATTTCCTTGATTGTTATTGTTGGGACAAATGTTTTGACTTCCAATGGTAGAACATACATACGAAATGCCTTCAAAGCCTTGACTATTGCATAGGCGTGTTTCTCCAAGATGTTATATTTCAACTTAGGATCCCTCAGTACTTGGCTGAAGAAGGCAATGGGTTGTTCATAACCATCTTTATTTTTCTGTAGCATAACTACGGCAATAGTATGATGGGAAGAAAAAGAGAAGATATAGAAGGGAATTGAATATTCAGGGCTAACTAGTACCGAGGTTTTAGCCAAAGCTTCTTTAATTCTAATGAAATAATCTCGAGGGGCAAGGCTCCAGTTGACTTCATTTTCCTTCTTAAGCATGTCCATAATGCCCTTGACTATTTCTGCATAGTTAGGTATGAACCTCCTCAAGAAATTTATTCTCCCCAAAAAGTCTTAGACCTCTTTCTTATTTCTGTGCAGGGGAATATGACTAATGTCTTTGACTCATTCAAGATCGATATTTACTCCTTCCTATGCTACTATGTGTCCTAATAGCTTCCCCTCACTGAAGGCGAACTGAAATTTTTTAGGATACAAAGAAAGACCATACCTCTTGCATTTCTCAAAGGTGAGCTTCAAATGGAGGATGTGCTCTTCATCAGTCTTAGAAAATATTGTGATCTCATCTAGATAAATCACCATAAATTTGTCTTGCTCCCCTACGAAAGCTATGCCCATGGCTCTTTGAAATGTGGCCCCTACATTAATAAGACCAAAAGGCATGTGAGCGTACATGAATGTTCCCCACAGGGTGATGAAAGTAGTCTTCTTCTGACCATCAGGGTGGACTGCTACTTGGTTGTAACCAGAGAACCCATTCATCATGGACATCCTGCCTGCGCTAACCACCTTATGCAATATATGATCCATCTTAGGCAACAGATAATTGTCTTTCAACGATGCCCTGTTTATATTCTGAAAATCTACACATAGCCTTATTTCTCCATTCTTTTTCCGGACAAGGACTAATTTGGCCACCCACTCAGAGTACCTTAAAGGCACTATGATCTTTGCCTGTAGCATCTTTTTCACTAATATTTCAATGGAGGGGAGTAAGAGTGGATTTATCTGCCTGATTTTATGCTTACATGGCTTTATTCCACTCTTCAAAGGAATCTTATGTTGAATGATGTTAGTATCAAATGCTTTCAAATACTCATAAGACCAAGCAAAAACATCTATGTAGATTTTGAATAAATTTAAATACCTTTGTTTGTAGTGCAAGGGGATTCCTTTTGATAGCCTAATCATCTGAGGTTCCTCCTCTGAGTCGATATTGTAGTCTTCTACTTGATCGTCTATCACTGAAGCCATCAGTTTGGAGGTTATTTAATCCTTTCTAGTGGGACTAGTCTGCGAGGGATGGTATTCCCTTTTAGTTGTAGGATTTTGTGCCTAGCCACTGTGTCTTTCCATGAAGTGGCTTCTTCATATGCTTCTTCTTCTTCTTGATCAATGGTGGAGTGGTCGAACTCACCAACGAATTCTATGAATCGTTTCACTTGCTCGTCGCCCTCGAATACCCGCCAGTGCTTGACATTATCAAGTATTGAGGGTCTATATCTGACTTCTACCTCATACCTGAGGAGTGGATTTTGAAGGGGCCTCAGACTGCTTGCAGCTATAACAAGGGACTCATCCATTCTGTTTCAATCTTTGGGCAAACATTTTATATTAAAGGCCAGGAAGAAGTTATCAATTAGATCCCACACTTCATTCCGGTAAGTCCTCAATCTGGGGTGTTTGCCCTGGCACTAATCTCTGATCTACCTTATGACCAACTCAAAGTCTCCATACACCATTAGGCATTCAATATTCGTATTCTTCATTGTCTGTAACCCAAGGAGAAATGCTTCGTACTCCGCCACGTTTTTGACTGCCTCAAACTCAAACTTGAATGAGAAGGGTATCAGGCTACCCTCCGGAGATACCAACAATACTCTAGCTCCATTTCCCTCTTTTGAATTTGCTCCATCAAAGTATAATTTCCATACTTTGTTTTCATTTGAACGCTGGTGTTTTGACTGCCTTGTTAGATGTACTAATGTTTCCTCTATGATGGTCTCATCTTCTTCTAGGAACAGGCAGGAGAGGTCACTTTCCTTACCATGCACTGGGAATTTTTCTGAGCCTTTAGCTGGGGTCACAATTTTTACAAACTTGGAATCTCTATAAAAACTCCTTTTCTCTCCTCCAAAAGTAGGAATAGTGGCATAAGTTAGATCTAACTTAATAGAGCCCCCTACCTTGGAACCCCAAGATCTAGATAGGAGCATGTCGAACTAGGGGGGAATGTCTGCCACTACTATGTCCATTACCACGCTCTTCACAGGGATGTGAGACAAGTTTACCACTAGATCCTTTATCATTCCTATGCATTTGACCCTCTTAGAGTCAAAGGAGTACAGGTCCTTGTAGGGCCTGGTGATCTGCAAGCCCAGTTGTTCCATTACTGCTAGGGGCATGAGGTTGTGCGAGGCTCCATAGTCAAACATGCAATTATGCAATAAGAGGTCATGGATTACTAGGGTCACGTACAAGGGTGCGGTAGGAGGATCAAGTTCTTCCACATGTGGCCCAAAAAAAACCATTGGCCTCTCCTCTTCGAGGTTTAAACTGTCATGGGTTAGTGTTGAGGTGGATGGATGCATGAATTGAGAGACTTGAGCTTTATAAGTAGGTTTCTTTAGAAACTCAATTAGAGGAACATGAATTTTCACCTTTTCAAGTTCCTTCTGAAGTTTGAATGTAGTTTGGACCTTTTATATACCGCCTAGCTTTGCTTCTCCTTCCTTACCATAGGCAATTTTTTGCAGAACTAGTGCCTCTTTTTCTATGCGTCCCTCAGAATTATTGCTTTCCTTATTAGAGGAGAATTTTATATTGGAAGTTTTAGGAGTTAGCTTACCTTTCCCTTTGTCTAGTACTAGGGGAATAACTTGGGGAGCAGTTCCCTCTTGTTGTTCTGGTTCTCTTGACCTCTTCTTTGAAGATCTTAGATCATACTTATAGTGTGGTCATGCTTGCATGAAATCTGCAAATTGTTTACAATAATAATCTATATCTTGCTCATTTGTTGTTGCTTCCCTATCATGATTGGTCTCTTGGTGAGCCAAATTTTCATGTTCTTCTTTAGAGAAAGCAGAATATAAGTTTCCCTACATCTCATGTGTATCTGACGATTGTTCATCAGGATTATCTTCTAAATATAGAGGATGAGGGATATTATCGAGTTGTTCCTTTCTTTCCCTTAGAAGTATTTGCAATGGAGACCTCTTATACTATGGGTTATAACCTCGGTTGTTGCCTTGAGCATTTTGTTTGGAGAGACTCTTGTTCTCAAGTTCAAGATTTCCAACCTTTTTGTGATAACCTCTTAATGAGTTTATCCAACTCATCCAACTTCAGGTATGGTGATTCTCTAGTTTGACCACAGGAGGATGCCTCTTCTCTCCCTCTTTTATTCTCAGTAGGTTCCTACTTTCCTCTTGACTTCCCAGATGAGGTGAAATTTGCTTCCACCTCAAGCACATTGATTTGTAGTTGATCTAAAGTGGGACACTTCCTTTCTCTTACGGTGAAACCAAAGTCAGATTCAAAGGCTCCCAAAAAATCTACGCAAGCTGCAGTTGGAGGAGGATTTATCTCAACAAGCAGGTTGTTATACTACTTATTGGACCTTCTATTAAATTCTGAGATATCCTCCTTTGGCTTCTTCCTTATAGCATTAAACTATGTGAGGAGGTACTCATGATTTCTCTTTTCACCCCATTTTTGTGTGAAATAGTTTTCAAGTTCCTCCCAAGTAATGATGGAGCATTAGGTAGGGCTTTAAACCATTTTCTGGCTTCTCCATTAAGAGATTGTACAAAAAGTCTCAGGACCACATCCAACTATTCTATGTCTAGGTTCTCAACAAAAGCACATAAGGCTTCAAGGTGTCTCTATGAAGTGTTTTCATCCTCCCCATTGAACCTAGGTAGAAGCTTTAGGTAGTCTTGGGGCATAGCACTTAGGGGCTGAGGTAAATTAAGAGGGGCATATTTATTTGGCAAAAGACCTGGAAGAGCCATCTAGATTAATGGAGGGGGATTGAGACTCGCCTGAGGAACTTGGGCCAAAAACTAAGTAGTAGGAGTGGCTAGACTAAAAGCAGGGTATCTAAGGGTTCTAGGAGTGATTCCTGAGTAGTGAGTAACAACGGTTTGGGAGTTAGACGAAGAAGATTCAAATACTGATGGGATGGTAGCACAGGTAGTAGGAGTTTTCTCCTTCCAAACTTTCCTGAAAATTAATTTCTTTGGGTCAAGTACAAATGGGGCTTTCTGCTAAGAAGTATCTAAGCGAGTGTGAGGATTTTAAAAAGCCAGGATGACAAATGATGATGGGGTGTGTGGAGTTACAAAGGTGATGTGGATTCGATCAGTATGTTTTTGTTCACCTACACAAAGAGTGCTCAATTTATCATATCCCAGGGGAAAAATCCTTCAATACGTTCCCCGACAATAGCGCCAGAAGATGTTGTCGCTCCCAGAGATTGCCTTGAATTGCTTACAAGACCAGTGCCTAGGCACATCTAGATTTTGTGTGTCTCAAATGATTCTTGGGAAACTGGAGACATCACATACTTATTATATATATATATATATATATATATATATATATTTATATTTATATATTATATTATATATATATTATTAATTATATATATTATTATATTATATTGATATAGATATAGATATAGATTTAGATTATAGATATAGATATAGATATAGATTAGATTATAGATATAGATATAGATATAGATAGGCATATTTATTTAGCAAAAAAACCGGAAGAGCCATCTAGATTAATGGAGGGGGATTGAGACTCACCTGAGGAACTTGGGCCAAAAACTAAGTGGTAGGAGTGGCTAGACTGAAAGTAGGGTATCTAAGGGTTTTAGGAGTGATTCTTGAGTAGTGAGTAACAGCGGGTTGGGAGCTAGACGAGGAAGATTCAAATACTGATGGGATAGCAGCACAGGTAGTAGGAGTTTTCTCCTTCCAAACTTTCCTGAAAATTAATTTCTTTGGGTCAAGTACAAATGGGGCTTTCTGCTGAGAAGTATCTAAGTGAGTGTGAGGATTTTAAAAAGCTAGGATGATAAATGATGATGGGGTGTGTGGAGTCGCCAAGGTGATGTGGATTCGATCAATATGTTTTTGCTCACCTACACAAAGAGTGCTCAATTTGTCGTATCCCAGGGGAAAAATCCTTCAATACATTCCCCGACAATGGTGCTAGAAGATGTTGTCGCTCCCATAGATTGCCTTGAATTTCTTACAAGACCAGTGCCTAAGCACATCTATATTTTATGTGTCTCAAATGATTCTTGGGAAACTGGAGACATCACACACACACACACACACACAAATATATATATATATATATATAAATGAATTGGTTGGCTCATTCATCCAAAGGTATAAGTCATGTATTTTAGGTACTTATGCACATATGCAGGTCACAAAAATATGTGAAAAAAATAGTGGAGGCCGAGTAGTTCAAGGACTTACAGTTTAATAAGTTTTTATAGAGTAATGAGAGAAGATATGGGAAAGATAAACTCATCACATAGAGCTTAAAGCCTCAGGAATTATATATTTAACCCATAGAGCTCGAAGCATCAAGAATTTCTAATCTTATCTGAGTTACAGGTGTATATAATGGACATAGGAGAAATTTGGTGCTATAATTCATGGAGCACAACTTTAGGGATATAATTTCAATAATCCATTCAGGCACATGCATTAACAATGTCGATACAAATTAATCTATGAGGAAGTTACATGCACATGCATTAACATATCGATACAAATGAATCTATGAGGAAGCTTGAAATATATCTAGTAGTTATGATTCCATTAATTTAGAGAAGAAACATGAACATATTTTAATAGAGGGATAACATAATGTAATCCTCGAATGTGGAATCACCACCATTTCCTTAATATTCTGAAATATCTATATTATAAACTCATAGAGTCTGAAAATAACATGTATATTTTTCTTTTGAATTTTTTAACCTTTGATAAGTGTTTCTTTCCCCTATTTATCTAGAGAGGGGAGCATGGACATTCATTACAACAAAATATCTTCAGTTGAGTCTTAGTTGTTAGGTCGACTAGATGTCTCAGCCAGGGATGGCTCTATGACCCAAAAAACATTACAAAATTAATTGCCTCATTGAAGGGAGGCACATTACAAGACAACAAATAAGTAAACAATCAGATGGAAACATAAATGAAATATCTTCATGCCCATCTCTATGATCGCCTCTACTTCAAGTTGCAGTTTGTTGTTTGTATGGCCTCCTGTGTTGCTTAATCGACTCATGTCATTTCAGCCTTTACTTCTTGAACCATTTATCATTTAACGCTAGGAGAGGGCACCTTTAGTTTGATGCCACGGTCCTAGAGCAGAGGACCCTTAGGCGATACATCATCTTCTCTCTGTATGGGACACCATTCTGGATAATTAAATCCTCCCATGCTACTAAGTCCTTTTTTATTCTTGTCAGCACCGACCATGGTTCCATGTCACAAATGACCTTTCTGGATCAGCCAATGTCGGGTTTGAATGGACCACCTGTTTTACTAAAAGCCACAGCTACCGACCCATCACACCTCTAAAGTCATGCACTCCACTATCGATGCCCTTATATGCCTGTTGATGTGCTTATGGTGTAATATGGAGGAATTTTCTTGTGCTGGCCCCTATCACTAAAACATTTTGAAACATGCGCGTCTCGATCCCCTTTAGCCCCCTTTGCTTCGACCCCTTTCTGTAATATTCTTCATATGACTGGGGTCTTGAACTAGGTGCTTAGACCGAAGGCACTAGAGCCTTTAAAAGCCTGTCTGGGGGCCTTTTTCCTTCAATACAAGAAATCATGCACTTTGGCGATTTTTGATGTTTGTCATTGATATTTCCTCTGGACCCTTGTGATCTTCGATTTGTGGGCTTGGGCCCACCAAAGGTATCGCAATTTCTATATGGGAGAGGGAGACCCCTTTACCCTCCTTTCATAGTGTCAGCTGATAGTTCGGACACGAAGTCCTCATGAGATATAACACATAAAATATCACGTCTGGGAGGATCTTCACATATCGCAATCGCATGTTGGAGGGGACTTTGGTGGAGGAGGGACCATGCCTTGTGCGACTGTTGATCGCCGATTTGCGATGGGTGACGTCATAACTGCCACGTGTCACCCAGAAATGCCCCCTTAGGACCCCTGAAAATGCCAAATATGCGTGACATGTGTCCTCCGTACTGCTACATCATGATGATGTCAACTGCCATGTCATTTATAAGGACCAATGGTATTCTACCACGTGGCCCCTTGGAGGAGAGAGAAGAAGGCTTGCTCATTCCTGTTTTTGTGTGGATTTCCTTTGTTAAACATTTTTGGCCTTCCCCGGCGATTTAACACTACAGGCCCGAATCTCGGCTATTTCAGGGCTATCGGCGTATTCCTCCCATGAGTCCCTTAAGGGTAATCCATTGTAGATGCCAACTATCAATTACGATATGTGTGGGCTCCACTGATCGTTGATTTTCTAATGCACCATGCCTTAGACCCGCCGATATGTGATTCACGATATCAACAATCGCTTGATCGCAGATTTTACTGTCTACCCGCGTCGCTGCCTCAAAAGAGCCTCGATTTGCGATTTGTGATAGCCTATTGTCTTGTGATTTGCAATATCATCGATCGGCCAATCGTAGACTTTGATATCTTCCCTTAATGCTACTTCAGTAAGGCCACGATTGCGATTTGCGATGAACCTGACCCTTAGCCATTTTTCCTTTGTTTTCTAGCTTTGGAAGGGTATTTTCACTCTGCTCTAATTTCTGATCCAGGAGTCTGTTTTTGGACTTCCACCTACCATTGGAAAGCTTGTTCCAAACACTATCCAGTGGAGAGGCTCCGATTTATCTTTGAGAATTTTGTGGCTTGAAAGATGGATTCAAACTTCACTAATCTTTAGCATCTTTGATCAACTCAAAACTCATAATGCAGTGAGTGACAACAAGTCCTACAAAATCGTCTGACAAAATTGTAGAATAATTAAAATATTATGCTTTCGAGATCTCGGTAATTTATTCCTATTCCTAATTTTAAAATAAATTATGAGACCCGAAATATCAATATTACACAGTGGTTGTAGTCCATTTTGTAGGATTTTTAATTCCACTCCAAGTGGACCCCACTTCACTTCATCTCCTCCCTTCCTTTACAAAAGTCCTGATATAAAAAGAACCCGATATAAAAACTCCCGATATAATTTTTTCGATATTTAAAGATTGTTGATATTTAAAAGTCCCGATATCCCGATATCGGAATATCGGTAATTTTCATTCGGTATGCATTTTAAAACTTGTAATATAGATTCGCCTGCCACCTCCGATATTAGATTTTATACGATGGCTATTCGATTTTAACATAAGGTTCCTCCATGCTCCTTCATTTTCTCTGTTCCATTAATGAAGTAACCATGTGAGGTTTGGAATTTTGCTTTGTATTGAAATTTTATATTTATATTATATTATAATATGATATATTATATTTCAATTACATTTAATATATATAATATAAATATAATTATAATATAATATATTGTAATTTAATTTTTATTGATTTTAGTCCATATTAATTTTTAATAAAAATCCATAATTAATACAATATTTTTAAATTATAATATTATCATGTAAATAACTATTAATCTATTTAGTTATTATATTTTTATTAAATTTTTCCTATTTTTGGCCCGCAAGTAATCAATTTTCTCGAATTCTTGCATACTTCACTTTGGAAGCTCATAAGTTGCATCTTCCTTGGTCAAATGAGGCCCATGATAGCTCGTTGGATAGATAAAATCATGGAGAATATTTTTGAGTGGTTGCATACTTAAAATTTGATCATTTAATGAATTTGAAATTTAGCAGAATATCAAGCTTCAGATTTAAAATATTATATATATATATATATATATATATATATATATATATATATATATTAATTTGAGTTCAATTTTCTGCATTTTCATTTTGCTCATATGACCTCTATTAAAATTATAGATTCATTCGACTATTTTTCTCCTTAACCAATTAGATATTTATATGGATCAATGAAAAGCTTAGATTTCCTTTTATTTATTTATCTATTTAAGCTTGATTGGAGATATTTTGTGTTCTAGATTTAGTATTTTGATTTTAATTTGTATTTTAATTGAATTTTAATTGGTTTTGGCAGGAAAACAGTGGAGGACATGAGGAAAAGAAGATTTCAACCAATGGGATTTCTCCAACAATAGAAGAATAGGAATTTGGACCAATAAAAATTGTTGGAGAAGAATTACTCTTCAATAGCTCTCCTATTTGGAATTCATTTTATAAATTATAAATATTGGTTTGTAGAATGGACAAAAGGCTTCTCTTCTATTAAATTCTAGAATTATTAAAATAATTATTGTAATGGGGATTTAGAGGTGTAGATGAGATGAGAGAAAAATGTCAGATCTAGGGGATAATTAAGGATTTTCTTTTGCATTATGAACTATGTATGGAGAGCAAAGCTTGCACTATTGCAACTCTTGTTTTAATAGCAAAGTTCAAGTATTGTAAAGAACAGTTGGAGATCAAAGCTAGAGAAACAATTTCAATAAATTGGTATTTAAAATACTATTCTTTTTTATATTAATTTCATTTTATGATAGCATAAATGTGTCATTTTTATTCATATTTGTGCACTATTGTCTATGTGAGTAATTTGCCTCAATTATTTGTTGTTATTTATCTTTTCCCTTGTGTTGAACTCTGATTTCTTAGTAAGTATTTACTCGGAAATCAACTTTTTAATTATGATTCAACAAACAATAATAATTTATGAACTATTTCCTTATACTATTGTATAATAATTCAAGTTACTAATTTAATAATCAACATCATTTTGTGAACTACTTCCTTAATATTGTTGATTAATTATTCATGTTAATAGATCTCTGAACAGAATGTGTTTTGGTATTCATAATACCAGTTAATTGAATTGCTTCATTAGCTACATATTCATCTTAAGCCAAACATGTTAAAGTCTCAATTATGTAATTACTTTGCTCTCGGTTGGGTTAGATCTACATATTCCTAATCGAGATAGGCTTAGGATTTCTTTCCTTTTGCTTATATTTTATGATTAGTTTGAACTTAGATTTAATTAGACATTCCTAGAAGTCCTCTTATCAAAGGGGAAAAATTTAGTTGTGTCTCCGCTAAGCCCCAGATTAGCTTAAGGATCACTTTCTTGCCCGATCAACAAGATGGTCGATTTGATGTCTCTTCTCTATTGGTAAGTGAAAGTCATACTTTAAGCCAATAGAGATGAGAGAAGATAATTGGACCTAGTTTAACCAGTTGGAACCACCACTCCAAGTGGAAGAGGAGTTTCTCTAAGGTCATGATCGGGTGGTCTCCCTTATAATGTCGAGGCAAAGGATTTCGAGCGTCCAATAGAAGCTCCAAAAGATTAATCTCCCAAAGTTTATTGGAGGTCGTGTTAGCAAACAAGTAGAAGCTTGGTTAGAGGGAATGAGAAGGTGCTTCACATTAAGAGATTATACTTCCAATTCAAAAGCTAAAATATCCGTATTCCAACTGAGAGATAGTAATTGGTGGAGTAACTTAGAGTGTCAACTACACCTCACTCCTCACATACTTACCTGAGAGTTATTTGAGGAAAGATTTAGGAAAAAGAACCTACCAGCATATTATGAAGAACGACAAGTAGGAGCCTTCCATGCTTTGGTACAGGGAAACCGCACAGTAGAGGAATATGAGATTAGATTCATGGAATTGGTCAAGTACGTCTCCTACATGGATATGATTAGCGCCAAGCAGATCATTTCATTTATGGAGTAAACCCTAATATTAGTGCAATGGTGTAGATGTGGAAACCACCCTTAGTTACAAAATTTGTTGAACATGTTCATTATGATGAAGAGCATTTAGATTTAAATGGTGGAAAGAAAACAATTTTTCCACAAGAACCAAGGTGTATCGGGAAGGCCCGTCATACCTTCTCCAAGGGGGAATTTTGAGGCCACTTTCATATGAAAACAGGGTTGTACCTAGAGCATCGACTATGGGGATTTCAATGGTTTCCATTGCAGCTTAACCAAGAACTTCGAAGAATCATGCAAATCACAGCCAGAAGTGAGGAGCCACAAGTAGGGCCAGGGGTCTTAGGGGAAGGATATATTTCCAAAGTACTTCAAAATATTATGTTGAGAGTCTACCATGCATCACTTGTTGGGGATGCAGAGGACCTCATTACCAACATGACTATCCTAACTTACAAACTAGAACAATCGTAGAGAAGGAAAAACACTAATGGGGGGAGCAAGCAACCACCATCGGATCTATGTAGAAGTTGATAACCAACAAGTTGAACACCAATATGTCGTGGTAGAAACCTCAGGTATGATAAACAAATTAAAAGTTAAAATTTTGTTTGATTCTGGTGCTACACATAGTTTCATTTCACCAGTTGCATTAGAAAAATGTGGTTTGATAGCCTATGAGGACAATGACTTTAAGCAAGTTGAAATGGCCTCTAGGATAAAACAATCAGTAGGACCTAGTGTTGACCAATGTCAGGTGAACCTCTAGGTGTGTATAACTAATTTTAAGGCATACATAACAACAATGGGGACGTACGATGTAATCATCAGAATGGACTGGATAGAAGCTCATCAAGATTTGGTAGACTTTTTAAAAAAGAAGGTGATTTGTTTAGATGATGAAGATAGGTCAATTGAGATTTGTGGTATCAAGAGAAGAGTGTCCCTGTGATTCATCTCCACGATGAAGGCAAAATGTTGTCTCTGACAAGGTTGTAAACTATTTTTGGCCAAGGATGTAAGTGAGCAGAAAGAACCCTCCCTAGATCAACACTCATTTTTTCAGAATTCGAGGACGTTTTCCCTAAGGAATTTCCTGGATTACCGCATGTTAGGGAGATCAATTTCTCAATCGACCTAAAACCTAGTGCAAAACCAATCTCCAAGACACCCTATAGGATTAAAGCTCCAAAACTTTGTAAGTTACAGACGTAGTTAAAAGAGCTTTTAGACTTGGGATTTAATAGACCTAGTATTTCACCTTATGGAGTACCTATGATTTCGTCAAGAAGAAGGATGGTTCCTTAAGACTATGCATAGATTATAGGGACTTGAATAGATGACCTATTTGATCAAATTAAGGGAGAAACGATTTTATCAAAGATCTATCTATGGTCTAGATACCACCAATTGAGGATTAAGGAAGGTGACATCTCCAAAACTACATTTCGAACTCAGTTTGGGCACTATGAGTTCGTAGTTGTTCCATTTAGTTTAACTAATGCACCAGCAGTATTCATGAACCTCATGAATGGTGTGTTCGAGAAGTATTTGGACCAATTTATGCAAGTCTTTATGGATGATATTCTTGTGTATTCCAAGAATGAAAAGGAGCATGAAGAACACCTAAGGGTTGTATTGACCTGCTTAAGGGAAAATCAATTGTATGAAAAATTGTCAAAATGTTCCTTCTTTCAAAGGAAAATTAAATATCTTGGGCACATCATTTCACAAGAAGGGATTTCAGTTGACCCAGAGAAGGTAAAGTCCATAATGGATTGGCCAGTACTGAAAAATTCTCATGAGGTGCATAGTTTTATGGAGCTATTAGGTTATTATCATAGGTTTGTGGAAGGGTTTTCGAGGATTGCACAAACCATCGCCACATTACAGCCAAAAGGGGTCAAGTATGAATGGAAATATGAATGTGACATTGCATTCACTGAACTAAAGAGGTTACTAACTAGTGCACCGATCCTTCTAGTACCATACATGGAAAAAGACTTCAATGTCTACACCGATGCTTCGAAGCAAGGATTGGGAACAATGTTGATGCAAGAAGGCGAAGTAATAGCTTATGCATTTAGAAACTTGAAGAAACACAAAGAGTTGTATGTTACCCATGACTTAGATTTAGAAGCAATGATGCTAACTTTGAAACTGTGGAGACACTACCTCGTTAGGAGAAGCTTTGAGTTAAGGAAAGGTCAGCAAAGCCTGAACCACCTCTTCACTCAAAGGGATTTTAATGCTAGACAGAGGCGGTGGAGCGAATTCATGAGTGGGTATTATTTTGGGATCTCATACATTAAGGGAAAGGAGATTGTGGTGGTTTATGCATTAAGAAGGAGGCCACAAACCATCTCCCTAGTACCCTTGAGGGTCAATTTGAGGGAGTGTGTGTTGGAGAAACTCTTTGAAGATAGTTGGTATCTAAAGGTTATATCAGCACTCCAAAGTGGGAAGCGGATAGAACCAAATTTTGAGGGATATGTCCTCGAACCAGATGAACTATTGAGATTTCAAGGGAGAATGTACATCCCTAAGGAAGGGGGTATAATAAGAACCATCCTCAAAGAGACATATAGAGCACTCTATTCTGCACATCATGGAGTGAAGAAGATGTATGCGGATATGAAGAAACTCTTCTTTTGGGTAGGAATGAAACATGACATAGTCCAATTTGTCGCCAAATGTCTTGAATGTCAATGGGTGAAGGTTGATCGTCGCCATCCAGTAGGACTCCTACAACCACATGACATCCCTATGCCTAAATGGGAGTTCATTTATATGGATTTTGTTGTGGATTTTCCACTCACTTCACATAGGTATAATGTTGCATTGGTTGTAGTTGATAAAATGACCAAAAGTGCCCATTTTATCCGAGTGAAAGACACTTATGATGTTACCGATGTGGCACGAGTTTTCATAAGTGAAATTATTTGACTACATAGGTTATCCACAAAGATCATTTATGATAGAAACTCTTGCTTTACATCTAGGTTTTGGACAAGTTTGTAATCAACATTAATAACTCAATGGAACTTGAGCACTGCATATCATCTAGAAACAGATGGGCAAACTAAAAGAGTAAATCAAGTTATGGAAGACATGCGTAGAATGTACGTCATGGATAATCAGATTCAGTGGGAAAGGTATTTACCATTGGTAGAGTTTTCCTATAAAAATAGTTACCACAATTCCATTGGGATGCCTCTTTATCAAGCTTTATATGGGAGGCCATGCAGGACACCACTGAGTTGGGAAAAGTTGGAGGACCGAATAATCGTTGGGCTGGAATTAGTTCAAGAAATGGAGGAATAGATGAGACAAATTTGACAAAGGTTAATGGAAGCACAAGATAGACAAAAAAGTTATGTCAATTCACATAGCACTGATCGAAATTATGAAGTAGTAGACCAAGTTTTAATTCATATCCAACCCAAAAAAAGCCCCATTTGGTTTGGTAAAGGGACAAAGTTGTCACCTCGATTTATAGGACCTTTTAGGATCAAAGAGAATATTAGACCAATTGCCTATCATCTTGTACTGCCACCCCATTTGCCTAAAACTCGTGATGTTTTTCATGTATCTATTTTACAACATTATTTTTTGATGAATATCGCAAACTGTTGGAGGGAATTGCCGGTCTGAGACGTGGGAACCATAATGGTCGAACCATTACGCATATTGGACTGTAGGGTTTGAAAACTCAGACATCCCATGGTAGACCAGGTTAAGGTCCAGTTGGACAAGTATATCCTAGGATCTGCTACCTGAAAGGATGCGGAGTCTATACGTCGTGACCACCCCTCGCCTTTTGAGCATCCGTGATGCCCATTTTGACTAGATAGCTATCTATGCTAAGGCTCTATTTGTAGTTCCATGTTATTTATTTATGAACACTATGTAACATTGATGCATTTAGTTGGATAGGTGAAACTATTTATATAGATCATTAGATAGATTAGGTATTGTTGATTGAAATATTTGATGTATGACCTAATGTACGACTTACTTGGTTACGATTTATCTAATGTACAACTTATCAGAGTTATTATTGTTTGATGTATGACTTAAGTGGATATGATTTATCTAATGAATAACTTATCAAAATTATGATTTATCTAATGTAAGATATATTCCGAGTATATTGTTATGAAGTACAAAATTGACACGTGGATACTAGACTTAATAACATGGTGTTTAAGATCACTTATCTATATATATTTTGTTGTTATGTATATGCATGAATGAGAACTAACATGCAGATTGGAAATAACTATATGATAACCAAGATCTACTATTCCGATGGGGAATGTTGAGACATCCAATAAGGAATGGTATGATGTACATTGTCCTATTACATTTTGTGTCTACTTGATATGCACTATTATGACATGGGTAAAGTGTAAATGACAGGTGACAAGACTACTTGACTAGATTATTCGATGAAAAGTATCCAATCAACGTCGTAGTGTGGTCCATATTAGGGTGTTGACCCTAGTTTTGAGGAAGGGTGGAGGCATTTCCCATCGTGTAACCTCCAAGCCTGGAATCGTGGGAGGGTAGTGATGGGCATAATCCCCTAGACATATGATGACGATTGCTAGTTGCCTACTGGGGAAGTTAGGTCAATATAGTCAACGCTTCCGCCATACTGATTTTATCAGTGGTTATATCGGTATAGCCAATGCCATAATATATTGCAGCAGAGGATGGATAAAATGGGAGCGGAAGTAGGTTAGGAATGATAGGAGGCTATAGGTTAGTTGGAGACTATTGATGGAATGTGGCATCAGTGTTTGACTTACTTAATTTGACTACTATATATCTCTCTATATTTTGTTATACCTTATTATCAAACTTCTTTCAAACTCCTTGTGTCATTTTCATTCCAACTTTGGGACGAAATTTTCTGAAGGAGGGGGTGTATGTAATGCCCACACAATTCCCACTTGATCATATCAAGCTAATTTTGATTAGTGCTTAATTAATCTGCAGATTTTGGCTTACAATTATTGAGTAATATTGGTATAAATCTACACTCATGAATCTGTAATTTTATTTTACTAATATGATGTTTATTATGTGTTATTATTATATTCCCAAGGTGTCTTCTCAAAATCTACTTTTGAAGAAGATACGATCTTCTCCAATTTATTTTTAAATTAAATATCCATATTTATATTCCCAAGGTATCTTTTCAAATCTACTTTTGGACAAGATATTGTCTTCCCAATTTATTTCTAAAATTAAATATCCATGTTTCTATTCCTAATGTGTCTTGTCAAATCTACTTTTGAATAAGGTACAGTCTTCTCCAATTTATTTCTAAATTAAATATTCATATTTCCATTCTCAATGTGTCTTCTCGAATGTAGTTTGGATAAGATATGGTAAGTAAAACCAAGGATATTAAAATAAAAGGATGAGGGGTAGCCATGACATTAACGATAAGTGGTTGAGATGGATGGGAGGAAAAGACATAAAAGGGAAGGAGGGTGAGAGGAGAAGGGAGGACCTTGGTCTTTGTTTTGGGCATTGAAGGATTTTATTTTAGGGAGGAACATGGAGGAGAAAGGAGAGAATGAGAGAACTCAAACATGAATCTATTGGAGAGTGTTAGTTTTAACTTGGATACACTACAGCTGGTTGGACTTGGGCTCAGAGGAATGGGAAACCTGTGGAGGTTCTCTGGGCTAGGAATTCATTCTTAGTTGGTTGGGAGGTAAATTCAGTCGAGTAGCGAAGATGAGCATTCTGACAGAGTCAGGAGCATCCTAACCAAGTTGTTGGAACATGTATTCTTCCATTGGTTGATTACTTATGTAAATTGTTGCAATGAAATTTCTTACTTATTTAATATGTTGTAAATAAATTTTGCTTGTATATTATCATTAGATAAATGTTGAGCTATAAATAGGCTATTTCCCTTCTTATAGTGTTTATATTAAATAAATTAGTTTTAGTTAGAGGACCCCTGGTTGGATCCTCACAAGGACCCACTACGACTTGGGAGTATGGAATATTCACACTGCTTCCACTGTGACGTTGCTACAATGGTAAACCTATGATTAGCCGCAGTCGGGTGCCTCAACTTCTTTTGGTCATTCATGCAATGCAAGGTTGGGGTTAGATTCTATCAGTTGATTTCCTAGAAAGGTATTAGTAGAACCAACCCAAACTATGGTGTTTTTCGCATTGATTCCGCTGCCTAATTAATAAAATTTTATAAAATCTTTTATTCGCATATGAAAAAGACAAATATATATATATATATATATATATATATATATATATATATATATATTATATATATAATATATATTTATTATATATTAATATATTGAACCAAGTGCCATAGATTATGTGTACTTGCACCTTATGGTCCCTACTAGAACCAAGTGGTGGTTGTCACTGACCTAAGGCCAAACATCGACCCTCCTTTGACACACAACGATCCCTCGAAGCCCCAACTTTTTTCCTTGTTGACTAGTTTATTATGACCCTCTCAATTTAATTTAACCAATGCATGCTTCAAATAGGCGACTGAGAAAGATCAATAATGCATTTAATACATTTTCTAAATGAAACACTAAGAAATTTTTAAAAAGAATAGAACTTTGTGTGAAACCAACTATAATGGTATCGATTTCCAACCAACCAATTAGTTGCAGGTCATGTCATGGTGCATAGGTATATAGTTGGGCGCTTTTGCAAAGAGCCTCAAGCCATTATAACTAACATCTGAATGTTTCCACTTAGACATTTTTGTCACTATGCAAAAAACTTGGTTTCACCAAAATAAATACGAGTATGGAAATGTTTCAATTCTACAACATAATAACTCTTTTGTGATTTTGTAAAATTCTTTGATCAAAAGAATATTAGCTATGAAACACAAAACTTAAAAAAAGATGATTAACTTTAGCTTAATACAATCAAACTCAATGCTTTATGCAGATAAAATTTAAAACCAAGGCTTATACTTTGCTCATTGTTATGATTACATCCCTCTCAATCACCGCAAATAAATGCTTCAGTTTTGTTAAGCAATAGTATCTACAATGTAGTTTTTGTTTAAATATAACAATGAATTCATAACTTTCAAAGTTCAATAATTAAACTAAGCCTCAAAAAACCCTAGCTATAATACCTTGTTATTTTTTATTTTATATATATATATATATATTCCTTATTTATATTTTTTCAAAGATCTTACTGTTCTCTTTTTATATATATAATAAAATGAATGGAGTGTTTCAAATCAACTTGTTACACTATTTTTATATTTTTTCAAACGAGTTACTCATTCATATATATATATAATTTTATTCTCTTAACCATGTTAAAATAGATTAATTTTTTCACATTGATTTGAGTTTAGATTTTAACTCCTCATGGTTTTATATGCTTAATATTTTCTATCTTGAAGATGAACCATTTTAATAGTTAATTTCAATTGATAGATGTAGAATAAAACTAGTATTTTATCTTTTAGGTTTTTGGGATCTTCATAATTGTGTAGATCATCTTTCGGATTCATCGCATTAGGTTTCTTGTTTTGATCAATGTTTCGAACCAACAATGGTGGTTTATCTTCGGGATGTGAAAGATTAGGATATTAAGGATTATTAATTTATTAATTTATTATAGAAAACTGAATTATTGTTCATTTAATAAATAGATGTATGAGATGCATTGCGACAGATATTAATAATTATTAATTTATTATTGGAATTAATAATTTATTAGGGTCATAGTGTGTTTTATTTATATTTCTATTATTTTATTATATATATTTTTAATTGTTTTGGCTTTATATTTTGTTATTTTAATTATATTTCATTATTAATTGTATATTTCAATTATTTCATAGTTTTGAAATTTATATGATTCAGATATCTTATTATATAGTTAATTTGAGTTTTGTTTAAAGTGTTTTATTGTTCATTTTAAGTTATTGTTAATTTTAAATTCTAAATTCTTGTTAAATTATGTTTTATTATGGTCATAATTTATTTTAATTATAATGGATTAAACTATTTTTATTTGTTAATTTTGTTAATTTATTAATTTATTTTGAATTATATTGTAATAATAGTGTAATTATAAATATAATCATTTGTTAATTTATTAATTTATTAGGGTCAAGTTGTTTTAATTTATTTTTATATTATTTTAATTATATTTTTTTTTTACTTTATATTTTGTTCTTTTATTTCATTTTAATTGTATATTTCAATTACTTCATAGTTTTGAAATATATGTGATTCAAATATCTTGATGATGATGATGATGATGGTGGTTAACGTCCGCTGAGGCCAAACATTGGTCTATCGGACTTAAAGAAACAAATTATTTATTTTGATTTAAGATTTTATTCTTATGCTCAAAAAGCTTGGGGAGAAGCCTCCTGAGCTCACTACAATTTTGACATTGTAAAAGGCTAGGAAGGTCAGTATTGTAACAAAGATTGTGACACTGAGATCTAATGTGGTTGTACGTGGGGCACTCTAAGAGGAAGTGGCTTTCATCCTCAATGTTCTTATTCTCACATATATGGCAGATCCTTTCCATCCATGACGTTTTAGGAACTGCCCGACGACCTGTTTCACTATGGAGCTCATGAGAATTCGTTCTAGTCTTTGCTTTATTAATTTTCTTCTTTGAGCTAATTAAAATAGAGAGATACTTTTGATCTTCTAGGGTGAGGTTGATGACCTTCTTATAATAATTTAATTTTCTTTTAGCCGCTAAATCTTTCTCACACCATTTTTTCTTTGAACTTAGAAGTAACAATATCTTTAATGTTATTTATGTTTTGCAATGCATCATTCTCGTTGATCTCCCAATAGTTTAACCAGGCCCTTGTATCTTTATGCCACCCCCGATTGAGCCTTAGGTGGTTTTGGCTGGAATTTAAAAGCTAGCTTAGGAAGTCTATGATCGTCTATGTTATTGAGTTTGTGCTTGTACAACATAAACCTAATCATAGCTAGGCTCTCAATAGAGGAAATACCTGCTTCTATAAGGAGAATATGATAGGGTGTATTACTTTTAATTTTCAAGTTATAAGTTATAAAACGCTTGTGGATTTGCTCAATCTTTCTCCAAGTTTTTTATTGTTCATTTTAAATTCTTGTTGATTTTAAATTCTAAATTCTTGTTAAAATATATTTTATTATGGTCAAAATTTATTTTAATTATAATGGATTACACCATTTTTATTTGTTCTTGGTTCATTAGAGGACAATTATAGCTAGGGAGGGGTAAGATTGGATGATAGGATGGAATCCAATTTTCACTTATGGTCCATCCGTCGTCTTTATTGAGGTTATCAGGGTGCTTGCTAATTTCTATGGCTTCTGTGAATTTCCTTATGAAGTAGTGATCACTTATCAGGGTGCTTGCTAATTTCTACGGCTTCTGTGAATTTCCTTATGAAGTAGTGATCACTTCTAGCTAAGATGCGGGTATCTTTTATACAAATTTGGTACTTAGTTTTATTTTTTATTTTTATTTTTTTTTATCTATTAGATTAACCTAAGTACCCACGAGGGATTTGAACCGGTGACCTATCGCAAGGAGTGCCTTAACAACGCACCCATTCACCGTCAATCCAAAGCGTCGTGGGCTGGTACTTAGTTTTATTGAAATAATTGAAATATACAATTAAAATGAAATATAATTAAAATAACAAAATATAAAGCAAAACAATTAAAATAAAATATAAATTAAAACAACTATGACCCTAGTAAATAATAATCCTAATATCTGTCTCATACATTCTATTTATTAAACTAAACAATAAGACCCAATTTTCCACAATATTTTACAACCTGAAGATGAACCATCATCACTGGTTCGAAACGTGGATCAAAACAGGAACCTAATGCAATGAAAACTTGTATTTTTTTTTTTTATAATATATATATTTATATAATTCATATATAAAATTAAAACCGAGATAGTTGGTGATGACAAATTATTATTTCTTTTTCAAGAAATTTAATGGTGAGAATATTGGAGTATGTCTTAAAATTATTTTTGCTTGGTTAAGAACTCATTTTCCTCGACCCAAGACCCACAGCCATCTCCCAAGACTGAAAAACTGATCCCCGCCTCTCCCAAGAGTGAAAAACTGATCCCCTCGACCCAACACTGACCGAGAGGCATGTGGCAAGAGTGAAAGCTTGTTCCCCCTGACCCAACACCGAGAGGCATCTTGCAAGAGTGAAACCGTGCTCCCTTAAGGACCACCGGCACGTTATTCCAGATGGCGTGGTCCTTGAATAAGGGTGATGAGTGAGGGTGCGTGCATTCTAGGTTAGCAGCGAGAGATAATTGTCCTCACCGTTGGTTTGACAACTAAGTTATAATAAGTTTCCTAAGGTGTAAAAAAAATTCAACACTATCAAAAACTCACCCTAAAACACTCAAAATTCTAAAATTTACAACAATTACCTAAATTGCCAAAAATCTCCACCTAAACTATTTTTAATCCTAATCACCATTCCCATCTCAAAACCTTTTCAGCAACAAAAAAAAAAGCTATATATTGTATTATATTCATGATTTTACAGACATATACATGTATTGATGGATAATGTTGATAGCATTATATTCATGATTTTACAGACATATACATGTATTGATGGATAATGCTGATAGCATAGGCAGATGTGTTGTTCAAAACCACATAATGTGGATAAAAAACATGTGATAGTTTTCCTGTTCTGCTACAAAAAGATTATATAGGAGATAGATTTATATGAGCAAACAGATATTGAGAAGATGGATTCCTATGGCAACAAATATATGTAAGCATACCTTTGTAGTGAAATAGGCCAAAATTTGGGAAAGTAAAAAACATACTAGATATTCTGCCATTGATAGATAATTATGTACCCGGAAGACTAAAGTCCTGGATCTGGTAGTTGTCGCTGTCTATTATGATCTGCATCCTCCAAACACCTTGGGGAGAAGATAGGCCCATTTTGGATAAAGCATCAGCTTTTTTGTTTTTATTCTTGTAAATATGTGAAAAGTGTAGTCCCTCCTGCTATTCCATAAAGCTGCAATCTTGTCCAGCCATCGAGCAAGATGTATGTTTTTTATGTAGTGTTTTGACAAGACATGATCAGTTTTGACTTTCGAGTCTCTAAAGATTTTCAAATTCGGTATGTCAAAAAAGATACAAAAGGAAAGAAGACCAGCTAATGCCACCGCCTCAGCTTTGTTGTTAGACCCTGGTCCAGTGTTCCAATGAATTTCAAAGGCTTGACCATCTGTTGGAATGATGTATACACCACATGCGCACAACCCATGTTGTGCAGCTCCGTCGAAGAAGGCACATGGAGTAGCTGAGGGTACCCATGACGATAAACTTTTTCCATTCCTAATCTTGTTCTGACCTGACAAATCAAGAGGGTTGTATAGAGATAGGATAGATTCAACAACCGAAGAGTGAGATTCCCTTTTTGTACTAAAAATCATACCATTTCTCCATTTCCAAATGGCCAAAATAATTAATAATGGAATCACCCTCCATTCTTTATTCATAATACTCCATCCTTTAAAAGCTTTAGGAATGGGTGGGGAAAGAGCTGTGGGTGAAATCATTAACCTACATCTTTGTCGATCTCTGCGATCTAACGTGCGATCATTTTGTCTCTTCAGCGGTGCTTGTTGATATTCTCATCTTATCTTTCTCTGGTCAGCATTACTTTTATATTAACAAGGAAGCATCTGAGCTTGTGCTTCCTTACGCGGTTTGAGAAAAAACTTGACTTTGTTCACGGTACGCAAATTGGAAGACATGGCTCCACATATTTCACTGCGAAATTGCACAAATAATTTCTGACCAAAGGCCTGCTTGATGTAACCCCTTAAAATATTCGACAATTCACCGAGTGGCGTTCCTGATAACTTCCATCCTCGTGGAAGTCCTTTTCAATGAGTATTTTATTTTAAAGGAGACAATAGTTTCAGTATAAAAATATCGTAGGTTGGGTCCCATGGCCGTAGACTTAATTTCTCGGAACCCTATCCAGACGCGACAGAGCGAGCTTCAGCGACTTTTCTTCAGCCCCAACAACCGAGTCTCTTCTTATAAGCACCAAAACAGAGAAGAGGGGAAACATAGATCTTATGGATTTCATTTCAGGGTTTTCAGCTTCATAGTCAGGTGTATAACAGTTCCCACAATACATTCCTTTTCAGTTTCTGTTGGGCAAAAGTAAAGCGATATTCAGTTGCCTGGTTCTGTGGTTTGTTGTTGGATTTTGTGTTAGAATAATGGCTGAATCAGACTCTGTCTTCTCGGCTCCCTTGTTGTCGGATGCCTGGAAGCTATCCTGTAGCGTTTACAAAAGTCAAAACGTTAATCGCAGCTATGTAAGGTCTGAGATAAGCGGTAAAAAATTAGTTGTGTTCGCTTTCCGTGGCTCTCTGGAACCCAATTCAGCAACCAAATACGGAGAGTACCAAATTAAGCCTCAGGATGGTTTTCTTGACGGAATGAAAGATGGAAATGACCAGAGACCCTCCGTCCACCAAGGTGCTTTCCGTCAATACGAGGACATTTGGAGTAGATCAGGCGTCAAAGAACAGGTTCGTTCAAACCCCAGCTTTTGATTTAAATTCTGTGCAATTACGATTGCGAATATTTTCAGTTCTGTGCAACTCTCCTGTTGACAGAAATAAGTTCAAAGTTCTCAGTTTTTCTTTTAAATTTTGAAGTCCTAGATTTTGGGATAAGATCTATAAATAGGTTTGGTCCGATTATTGTAAGTTTTGGGTTATTCTGGCTTTTAGAATCTATATAAATAGATATTTTCTAACAAAGTTTTGGTGTTTGTTTTTTAATTATAGAATTTGGTCATATAATTGGGAGATTAGGATAGAAATAAGTCATGATTCTCTGTTTTTCTTTTAAATTTTAGATTTTAAAATATGTAAATAGCTATTGTCTGACTATTCTAAGTTTGGGTTATTTTTACTCAAGGTTACTGGTACAATTGTGAAGATTATAACAAAAATAAGTTCAGATTCTTTTCTTTAATTAAATTTTAAATTTTAAGATCTATAAATACGTATGGTCTAACTATTCTAAAATTTGGGTATTTGTAATAATGGTCTAACTATTCTAAATTTGGGGTATTTTTTTATTACAATCTGGTGATATGATTGTGGGTAAAATTGTGATAGAAATAAGTTCAAATGTTTGTTTTTCTTTTAAATTTTGAGAATATTTAATTGCATACCAATTTCACATTTAATAATTTTGAAAATTTAAATAACAAAAGAATAAAGTTAATATTTGATTTAATAAATTTCTAAATTATTGCACAAATTTATATATGTATGTTGTTGATATTTATTAGAGTCTAGGCATTTGCATATTTCAATTGCAGAATCATTTTGAAAATTTAAATAACAAGAATAAAGTCAACTATTTGATTTTTCTTACTCCAATACTTCTCTAAATTATTCCACAGTTCACTAATCAAATTAACATCAAGTGCTGCAAAGAACATGAATCAATTGGATCGGCGTGAAATGCAAGGGCTTAGCCCTTGAGATGGATTCATGCTTTATATCATAAGTTTTTGTTTCTGTATTGTCCATCATCAATGGCACACAACATTTTCCTCCTGGTCCTCCACCAGGATTGTTTAAGAGAATACTGCTACATTCTGGATTTATTAATTTGGTAATTTTGATTGTTGTTGCAGGTCATTAAGGATTATGAGAAAGGGAATACCATTGTGTTTACCGGCCACGCCATGGGAGGGGGTATTGCTGCGTTGGCCGCTTTACGGATGTTGGAGATGCAGCGTGGCCTGCCTAAATCGGTATTTTGCATCACGTTTGGGTTCCCTTTGATTGGGGATGAAATTCTGGCGCGAGGAGTTCGTCGCAAGAAGTGGGCGGATCAGTTCTGCCATGTTGTTTTGAGGCGCGATGCGCTCTCTAGGATTCTCTTGGTTCCTTCGATATCTGTTTCTAAGCCCTTAGAAGCTCTGTTACCCTATTGGAACAGATCCATGCAGAGCGCAGCGGATTCAATGGGTTCGACTGATTCACCTATGGCAGAAACCCTCCCAGAGGGAATTCCTGAGTTTGTTGCCACTGTAGTTCAGCATTGCTCCGCTGTCTCGAATTATACCAGCGCTGCCAAAATGAGCCCTAACAACCCCTTGATAGCTGCTGTAAAGCCTCTGGTGAAGTTAAGTCCTTATAGGCCATTTGGGTATTATCTATTCTGTTCAAGTAGTGGCGCAATATTGGTAGAAAATCATTATGCTGTGTTACCCATCCTCTATTTCTCCCTACAGACGTTAGGTGCTAATTTAGAGGACTTCATCTTACAGCATGTTGGTTATGGCCATATCTTACCCAATGCCCTGCAAAACATCGTGAAATTCAATGAGCTTTCAGATCTTCCGTTGTCTGATGCAGGTTATCAAGACGCAAGGATAAAAACGCAACTGGACGCCCTTGGGCTTGGAATTCAGGTAAATCTCTTAAGTTTTTGCATTCTTTGATTGAGTTTCTCTCTTGCTTGCTTGCAATATAAAAGTTTCAGCAGTATTCCTGAGTTAAACTGGATCCACACTGGTTGGTTTTGTGGTTATAATAGTTTGCTTGTGCTTCTATTATTTGAACTGATATACTGCAGGGGAGATTTTTAAAATCCTTTTCAATATAAATTTCAGGGTCAGTTTTCATCACTGTTTTCATAGGGTTACATATTCATTTTAAACCCAGATTTATTAACTCTGAGAGGAACCAAAATTGGATAGTTCTGTGGGCCGGTGGTGTTTCTGTCTAGTATTCCTAAGATAAACTGGATGCACATCTTTGTTTGTTTTCTTATTCTAATAATTTTCTGGTGTTTCTATTATTTGAACTGATCTACTGATGGGACAGATTTTTAAGATAAACTGGATGCACAACTTTGTTTGTTTTGTGATTGTAGTAATTTTCTGGTGTTTCTATTATTTGAACTGTTCTACTGCTTGGAGAGATTTTAATATCCTTTTTTAGATGAGTTTCCAGGTCAATTTTCATACAGACTGTTATACATCCATCTTGAACTTAGATTTATTAGCCTCAGTGGAATCAAAACTGGATTCTTCAGGGATTTAGTGGGGTTTGAAATGGATTTAATTTTTTCAAATTTCTAGCATGAAACATCTTTCATTGTAGAACATCTTGCTTTTCTATTTCGACAATAAATATGCATCACTCACATTTCTAATCAACATGCTATAAACACTAAAGATGTTGAAGGAGATCTTAGTTGGGCTGCAAAATTAGGTTTAAATGTTAGTTTTCCTGGTACAGGTTCTGAATAATTGATTTAATTTTTTGATACAGTATTTGTTTGTTCAGTGCCTTTTTATTTTTAAATCAACGTGGAAAAGAATGACACTTACTACTGGAATTATTTGTTACTTCTGGCAGAGAAAATTACATCTTTTTATTAGTCGCACATTCTGTGTTGTTTGTGCAGAATTGCCAAGCGAGACTTGCCCTGAGAGCAGCAGGACAAGTTCTGAAGCAGCAGAGTGAGAACCTGTCCATTTTGGAGAGGGAATATCCCAAAAAGATGGAAACCCCCATGGAGAAATTAGCAGAATACCGCCAACTATGTTTGAGAAATGAGACTGTATACTTTGATGCTTTTAAAAAGAAGCAACGAGGTAATGTGGACTTCCAGGCTAATCTCAACAGGCTGGAGCTTGCAGGCTGGTGGGACGAGATAATACAGAATAAGTTCGATAAGGACGAATTACCCGATGATTTCCAGTGCAGGAAAGAGTGGATAACACGGGGCACGTACTACAGGCTACTTGTTGAGCCACTGGATATTGCTAATTATTACAGATTGGGTAAGAATGAGGACTCAGGACCGTACCTCACTCATGGAAGGCCTCGTCGTTACAAAACTCTTGAAAAGTGGTTGGAAGGCAATGAAGAGCAGCTGCAATCACTCCCAACGAAGCTCACTCGGGATTCTTGCCTCTGGGCTCATGTCGAAGAACTTGCATGTTCAATCCAAAAGAAGGAGTATAAAGATGAAAAAGGAATAGAATTGGAGAAACGAGTGAATGCTTTGATTGACTCCGATGGTTTGTGCAAGGAAGATCTTATGACAGGCGATTCCACCTACAACACTGTGGTCGACTGGGTGCGCAAAAACAAGCCTCTGGCTTAGCTCTATAATTTATCATCCCCAGCAAAGCATCCAGATTTGAGTGAAGAACAATGTACTGTTGAACAATGTATTTAGCTTAGATATCACTGTTTTAATTTAGTTGGTGTGAGGTTTAGTCTTTCTATTCAAATTTGAACAATGTATTTCGCTTAGATATCACTTATGTGAAGTTTAGTATTTCGCTTCAAACTGCTCAATTAATACTGATCACATCACAGTGGTCATTTTTCTTTCCAATATCAAAGTGAGCCCACACTAAACTTACTCTAATTAAACTTTAATTAAGTAATGTGATTATTCGTACCTATTTGATTTGAATAATATTTATGGGCATGTCTAACTATTATACTATTGTTTTAAGTTTTCGAGTTTTGGATTGGAATTCTGCCAAACGATTTTGGGTGAGATTGATTTTGGAAATTTTTGGAGCAGTGGAATTGTGCAGAGTTTAGAAATCAAATTTATGAGGTTAAAATTTATGATTTTGGAAATTTTTAGAGCAGTGGAATTGTGCGCACGAAGTGCATGATATGAGGTGGCGCGGATGGTTGCCATGCTCTCTACCAGGTTTTGATTTCAACGCTGTGCTGCAGCGAATATTTGATGTATTGTTGTTTCATAGTACAGATATATATGTGTATTATGATTGTAACATGTGGTTTCTTTAGCATTGTTGTCTCATAGTACAGATATATATGTGTATTATGATTGTAACATGTGGTTTCTTTAGCGGGATCCTTCCTCGCGTGAAAAAAAAAAAAAAATTTGTTTTAGGGTGCAATTTGGTTTTGGAAATTTTTGTAGTAGAATTGTGTAAAAGTCTGTATATGTGTATTATGATTGTAACATGTGGTTTCTTCAGCGGATCCTTCTCCCGTGAAAAAAAAAAAAAATGTTTTTAGGTGCAATTTGGTTTTGGAAATTTTTGTAGTAGAATTGTGTAGAATTTAAATTTTTTTATGGGATATTGAAATTTGGCTTAAAAAAATGTATAGAACTTAGAACAATTAGATTACAACTTGTATTTTTATACTAATTTACTAATTTTATTTGAGATTGATATATATATCTCTTAAGAGTCTACATACAAATATTAAATATTTATACAGTTTTGATTTTAGTAATTGATAA
>APFE031390040.1:0-28449 GCA_000404065.3 Pinus taeda | reverse complement strand
AAAATAAAAAACTAAATCGATTTTTTTTGTTTTATTTGTTGAAGTCCTAAGTTAAAATTTAATGAAACTAAAAAATATATACACCCTAACCATTTACTAACCCAAAACTAAACCAACACATATCTCACAATGAAAATAAAAGTAACATAACCCTAACTCGTATACATAAAATAAGAAAGTCGAATGTTTTTGGTGTATTGTTTCTGCAGGTCTGGCGAAATGGAACAAGGAGCTGGGAGATGCAGGGTTATGGAAGGAATGGTCGCACGGAAAGAGCAGAAGACGCAGGTGTGGAGGATAGTTGCAGCTAGCAACGATGAGGATAGGCAGAGAGGAATAGAACAGGTAGGTGAATGTTGCGGCCAGAGGGCAGCGGATGTAAGAAGTGAAGAGCAACGCAGGGGAGAATAGAGAAATGGCAAGTCGAAGGATGGAGCAGAACGTGATTGCGACTCTGATAGAAGAGGATTGTGGGTGGAGGAATAAGGCAACGAACAATGTGCAACAAAAATCGATCGATTTGAGGCAACACGAAAGGAGATCGGATGGGCAGCGTGATGGAGCATAAAAGAAAAGGACTTTCGAAGGGTTTGAAGGATGCTACAAGCAGGTTGCGGATTAGGAGAGGCAGGTAAAACCAACTGTGTGAGGGTTTGAAGGAGGATGGACAGGCAACTTCGAGGAAAGGGTGCAAGTTTCTTGCTGTATGCGTTTGCAGGTTTGGAGCAGCAGGAAATACTGACAACAGCGAGGGTTTGGAGCTGCGAGAATGGACAGAGGTCTAAGAGGAATCCACAGCAGAAAGATTTTTTAAATCGAAATCCGACAGTGAAATCCACAAACCAAGCAGCAAACCCAAAAAACTAGCCAGCAAACTGGTGGCCCAGAAACCCCTTAAATTTTCTAAAAATTTTAATTAGATTGTCATAAATCCAATTTCTTCAGATTTATCCATGAAAATCCTTAAAAAAAATTCTCCTAATAAAGAAAAAAGTAATAATAATAAAAATTAGAACAAAGGAATGAAACAATAAAAATAAGAAAATAAATAAATTGAAACCCTGGACTACAAAATCTGGATAGAATCCCTGCAAAAATGATGTTGATAAACTAGAGATCTAGATCTTACCCTCCAGGGCCTAGATCTAGACTCTACACAGTTTTCTCCTTCAGATCTGTCGCTGCAAGACAACAAAAAACACCCAAACGATATATACAACGACCCAAAAAAACTAAAACCCCGAAAACCCAAGTCAAAAAACTGAAAATAATTACAAATCTATGAAAATGGATGGCAGATCTATCAGATCTAGGGAGTGTGAATCCAACTCGAGTCCAACTCTACTCCCAAATGTGATCTGAAGCTCTCAACAGCCAGATCTATCGATTTAGCATAGAAAAATTTAAGTTTTTTCAATTTTAGAGGAGGTACTGAACTCAAAACCCTTCATGCATCACCCATAAAAAATATCTTATGATAAGCCTGGGATCAAATTAAGTTGGGCTCTTCAAAAAACACGGATCGGGAGTTGATTAGTTCAACCGAAAACTTCCCCAAATGCCCGATGATCTAAAAATCAAGACTTTACTACAAAACTCAATTCAACCATCAACATAGAGCGAAAAAACGATAATAAAATTCAAATAAATAGAGATACCCGCTATTATATTCAAAACTTAAATTATCATTCAAACACAAGCAACTGAGCACGATAATTGTACTCAAATCACTCTTCCGAAAGCTATCATCAATGGCTAAAAAAAAATTACGCAAGAAAATAACACATCTTACAGTATTTCCACGAAGAGTAACACCAGCGAAAATTCACCCCAAAGTCTTCGTTTATTATCCGGAAAAGTTTACATGAGCTTTTCGCTTAGTACACCATCCAGAGATCGGATGAACTGACTCACAAATGACCTCCTATTTAAAGATAAATCCTCCAATGGCTAGTTCGAGTGATCCTCGTCAAATCAATCTCGACCATTAAATTTGAATTTTTCAATTTAATGCATATTAATTAATTCAAAAAATAAATTTTTGAATTAATTCCCTCAAAATTTTGACTTTGACTTAACCTGAAAGACCAGAGGCTTAAAATTTAGCAAGATAATTAATTTACCTTAGTCCTTGTACCTCTTAAAATTTAATTTTTAAGGATCGACGAATTTTGTCTTCGGAGAATTTAAATTTACCTAGGACCTAGAATTAATTAAATTTTTAGCTTAGGATTTTAATTAATTTTGGCCGGAAAATTTAATTAATTAACCTACAAGGGGATAAATTATTTTTCCAACCCTCAAGGCACTTTACATAATGATTTTTACATTTTTTTCATCTCAAGGGATAAAACCCATTTGCAAAAGACCTTCACAACTTACCCATTTCTGCGACACATATATAATCTAGCAAATCAAGAAATTTGTAATAAAATACCCTAACCAAATAGTTAGGATTATTCCCAAATCACTTTTAGATAGACTCGATCTAGAACACTAGGACTCCCCTAAGATCCCAGTGACAAAATGCATTCTGGCAGTGGGGTAAGGCCAAAGGAAAACTCTATTGACCATCTGACAATGGATTAGTGAGACAAAAAACCTCCCAAAATGTAGATCGTTACCAGAAAAATAGGTTTACCTAAGTAATTACATACACAACATGGATCTGCTGAGATTATTTACATTACACACATGCAGATTGGGTTCACATTATAAGATAGTGATCAAGTTGATGATGATAGCTGGACAGCAAGAACACATCGATCAGGCACTATCCCTTTTGCGAAAAAAGGGGGTGCACTACTATGGGTCGTTGACACGTAGTGGTCAACAGGGCATATAAAACAACATGGCGGAACACAACAAGATTTTCAACATACAAGCTTGTTTATGGGAAATCCCCTTTGTTTCCAGTGGAATTCGAAATTAGAATGCTCATGACAGCCCTTGAAGAAGGTTTGGATCTTTCAGAAGCCTAGAAACACCGACTGGAACCGTTAAACGAATTGGATGAAATTCGTTTGGTGGCTGTCGAGAAGATTGCTGCAAATCAGTAGCAGCGAACTAAATGGCATGACAAATTTATCAAGAACAAGGTTTTTCAGAGAGGATATTGGGCATTGCTCTATGACTCTCAATTCAATGACTTTAAAGGAAAACTATGCTCTAGATGGATGAGACCATATGAAATTGACACAGTGTTTGATAACGGGACTGTTAGACTCGTAACAATCGATGAGGCACATACTCCCTTGATTATAAATGGACATCGCCTCAGATTGTATCACCGTCCAGTTTCCAAAGACTCCTTTATTAGACATCTCTCTGATAATTTTGGTTTTGAAATTGTTAGTGCAGAGAATTCTTCCTTTGCACCTCTTACTTTACAAAGAAAAAAAAAATATATATATATACAAAATAAAATGTTGTTACTACTCTCTCATTATTTTTCTTGCAAGCACTTTGCTGGTGTTGCTACTCCATTGGTGTTGTTACTCCTCTGGTGTTATTACTCTGTAGATGTTGATTTCATCTAAGTACTTCCTGTTGTTGTTACACCACTGGTGTCGTTATTCCTCTGGTGTTGCTACTCTACGGATGTTGATTTCACCTGAGTACTTCACTGATGTTGTTACTCCGTTCGTCGCGATTTTGCCTAACTATACTAGTGTTGTTACTCCACTGGTGTTGTTACTCTGTTCATTGCGATTTTGTCAAGTACACTGGTGATGTTACTCCATTCGTCGCGATTTCGTCTAAGTACACTGGTGTTGTTACTCCTCCGGTATTGTTACTCCATTCATTGCGATTTCTTTTAATTACTTTGGTGCTATTACTCCTCTGGTGTTGTTACTTCATTCGTTGTGATTGTCCAAGTCCACTGGTGTTATTAGTAATTACTCCTTTGGCGTTGTTACTCCTTCGGTGTTGTTACTTTGTCAAGATAAGTCGCCACGTACGTCCCAAACTAACTTTGTGGATTTGATTGACATTTCACCTATGACATGACTAGACATGACTGTGGACGGTCATCCCTAAGTTGGGGGGAGGTATTGTATTAATGCTAAACATGCCATATTTAATAGCAATGATTATCTGTCATTATTGTTGTTGAACCTCGCGCCAACTCGTACATTCCACATCATCATTATGATACCCACCATACCTTGCACATTTATCCATACACATTGGAACTTGAACTACTCACGATTGTATTGAATTATGGTCCTTTCCAATGTGTTGTAATAATTGCCATTATTTACCATAATCCACCATGGATTTCTCCGGTTACATCTGCAATCCCTTACAACCGCAATCCCTGTCATTGCAACTTTACCAGCTAATGCTCTCCTCAACGGTTTTGTTGCTACTCCGAGTGCTGCTACATAGCAATTTGGAGAATGGGTGGGAAAGTTGTTACGAATGAATCTGAAGACACAACACAGGTTTGATGCCACCCGGATGTATGGTAGGTTTTTCGGAATGCGAGGTGGCATACCTTTTTTGAGAGGTTGCAAGTATTCAATGAAGTCGTTACAGTTGATTTCGCATTGAACATGCACGAGAATTATTCCAGAGTCCATGGGCTAGACATTCTTGTCACAAAGGAAATTATCTCCACTGTTAACAGGTTGCCGCAAGGTGGGCAAAAAAGGTTTGCCCAAAAATCGCCCTTAACAGAATTTTCGGAACTATACTTGCACGCAGGAGAAACTGTGGTTCAAAAGGGAAAGGGATACGATCGAAAATCCTTGCCACATCCATGGGCTAAGCTCGCATACTTTGTGGTGCGATACATTACTTGTGAAGGTCGGCTCGCTACCTTGTTCAAATACCAATTTAAACTTCTTGCATGCCTTCGGCTTTGTCGTGTGCATTCTCTGGATATGCCATATTTCTTATGGAATAACCTTTAGTTAATGGCACGGTCTGCTCGTCGATCACGTCAACCGTTGGCGGTCCTCACAAACCACGGGCTTGTCAAATTTTTGGTAGTGCATGCCCTGCCACAAACTTCTGTGGCTTGACCACAATTCACTGAATTAGCATAAGAGGAACTTGTAGCCACGATGCTAGCAAGAGAGGAAGAGGAATCAGTGGCAGAGGAAGAAGCCACAATCGACATTGTTATACAAGTACAAGCGTCAAATGTCGAACAATTGGAGGAATTGGCGACGGAGCAGGTTGCAACAGAATCTCTAATAGAGGAAACGAACAATTGGAGGAATTGGCGACGAAGCAGTCTGCAGCAAAATCTCCAATAGAGGAAAGGGCCACAGACGACATTGTTACACAAACTAGCAACGATTGTTGACATAGAAGAAGAAGTAATGGATGTATAAGGGGATGCAGGCGACGTTGTTACACAAGAACCAGTGTCGACTGTTGATTTGGAAGCAGGGGCAATGGAAGTGGAAAGAAGTGCAGTGGACGTTGTTACACAAGAACCAACGTCAAGCGCTAAACTTATGTAAGAATTGCCGGCAGTAGAAGAAATTGCAGGCGATGTTGTTAAACAAGAACCAACGTCGCCTGCCAAAGTAATGGAGAAATTGATGGAAGAAGTGGAAGTCGTGGTCGACGTTGTTACACAAGAACCAACGTCTACTGCTGAGCAAGCTGCCGAAATGCAAAAATAGGTGGGACAGGAAGAAAAGGAGAAGGAAAGTGCAAAACAGCCAGGGGAGGGATAAGGAAATAAAACAGCAAGTGCAGAAAGGATGGAAATCGAGGAGGATATCCCTCGTTCTCCACTTCCTGCCTCCTTTCCAAGAGGGGCAAGGAAATTTCACACCCCTAGACGCTCGATGAAACATAAGATCTCTCCCCTGATAATAAAATTTGTAAGGACAGCTAAGGGTGCCATCGTCAACACGGTCATACAAGAACCAGTGTCGACTAGTGGACAAATTGGGCAAATTGAAGGACTGGTGGTCGACACTGTCACACAAGAACCAGTGTCAACCAAGGGGCAAGTTGAAGAATTGTGGTTGGTGTTGTTCGCACAGTCGTTGGAAGAAAATGTTGCTGTTGCTACCAATCCGCAAGCCCAGCACCAAATTTTGAGCAAATGGAGGAAGATAACCAAGCAACAGAGCAATGACAAGAGAAAAGTGTTGAAAATGTTACTTCGCAAGGGCCTGCAGTTGCTCTAGAGTCATTCAGGGAAGATGTGGAGGTTTCACGACCTGCGAAAGAAGATGTTGGGGCCGCCCCCCGAGTTGAGGAGCAGAGAGAGGAAATAAGGGTGAAACAAGAACCGGTTGACGAGTTTCTTAACATCAACCTGCCAAATCCAACACCAGCTGAGGGACCAGTGGGGGAGGTTGTTATCAAGCAAAAATTTATTGAACAGTGTGCAAAAATAAGGGCCCCCATCCAAGATAGGTATCAGTCGCAATTTAAAGAAAATATGCAATTAAAATGGGAGATTATTAAGTTAAGGAAGTAGGTGTTACGCTAACGGAGACGAGTGAGGAAGCATAAGAGGAATGTCGGTCGCGCTGCTACGAATCCTGAGTCGAAACCACTTCAGCAGTAGTATAGACCGAACCATTTTTGCCTCTGTTTGAGTCGCGAGAATTATTGTTCACCGCTGAAATTTAGAAGTGGTAGGCTACCGCATCTCGACTTCAACAAAGGTCTGTCTCTTTGGAAGCCCACCGGGAAGGAATGACAGGAATTCAAGAACAAGCTGCGAGAGTAGTGACTGGCTACATGACCTAGATGGAGAAAGCAAACCAGAAACAGGAAAAGCAGAAGAAAAGGATTGAGGAACTAGAAGAACAAGTGTAGGTACTAAAGGATGAAAAAGATGAAATGTTTGCTTTGGCGCAGCAGGTAATGGCGTCCAGACCTCCTGCTCATAGTTATGCTCTTTTCCTCCATGAACAGTACATGTTCTTCTGTTTGGAGAGAATCCATCAAGAGGTAACCCACAAAATCAAAGATCTGACACTGTTTCTGTAGATCCTAGGGGTCACAATATCTTGAACCAACACTTGATGTGCGAACTCTACATGCATGATTATTTTCTGGGGACCGATTAATCCCATTTGGTTTGTAATCATCCTTAAAAAACACCATTTCAGAGAGCTCATTCCACCATTGGATGCCATGCATTTTTGCACTTTAGGTCTATTCTTGCAGTCATTAAAACCCCTTCAGATTAAGGTTGGGAATGTCAGACACCTAAACCATTAGGGTTCTGGTCGACAGTTACTGCATGTCCAAGAAACCTTGGAAGTTGAATCCAACGAACAGGTACTGAATGTCCAAGAAACCTTGGAAGTTGAATCCAACGGTTTGCATGTTGTATATATATGTACATCAATCTTAATAGAAGTTGAATTCATTGCCAACAATGATTCCAACAGTTGCATATTGCTCCTTGCCTTGTCTTTCCTTGCGAACTTGCCTCCCAAAGCTTGTTTCTTGCCTTCCAACTCGGTTACACGACTCTCAGTATATATGAATCATATGGCCACACAAAGGGATGTGTTTCATACAACTGACACCTCTTTGGTTGACCAACCCTTCACATCTCACCAGTGGACTCTAGTTGACTCAAAAAATATTGTTTCCAACCTCCTTTCTCATGAAGTCGACCCAATGCATGTTGAAATCACAATTGTGGTCATGTGTGGGCTCGGTCAACACGACCTAACTGATGTGATCCATCATACGAGAAACCTCAAATTTGGGCGAGCATTCAACACTTAAGCCAACTCATCACCACTCAAATCGTTGCACTTGAACACTTTTGTCTCAACCATCTAACTCAATCGCGAGTACGCTCATCTCGACCGTCTCGACTCGCTCTATTAAGAAACCCCAAAATGTCGCACAATCATCACAAATGGTGTGATTCCTATCTAGTCTTGCGACACGACTCACCCAACTCGTGGTGCTTGTGGGCACTCAACCCTAAGGGCCTAACATTCTCCCCACTTCAAAGATGTTGTCATCCTCAACAATAAACCCCCTGGAAATCCATCTATCACCAAGATGTTGCATCCTCACGAGGATTCCCCATCAAAATAACATCCCATGCCATCGAACAACCTCATATCAAACTACACAAACCATGTGAAGAATACTCATCTCCTAACACTCCATCAATCATGTGAACCTGCGAATTATCTCATAAGAATGGCATGCATTGGATCCCCTTGTGTCATCAGCTAATCACGTAGTTAATTTGATTGTAGTGCCAACTCCACAAGAACTCATGCCACCCAAACAAGTGCAAACACCTCACATCCCAAGGTCATCCCAAACATCTCTACACATAAAATCCACCATTTCAAATTTGCTCATCATGAAGTACCTTTGCTAGACTCTGAACATATCTTTGGACTTGCCACCCTGAGAAATTAATGACGAGCCCACCTCCAAGAGCTCACAGAGAAAATGAAGTGGGATGTCGAGGACTACCACTCCATATCCAACTCAACCTCCTGAAGATGTACCCTAATCTCTTGAATATGCTCTATCTAATGCTAGAAATGGTTGTCTGCCTCATAGAATGACCGCTTCATATCTGTCTGCAACATATCTCAATAATGGGGGATAAGAACCTATCCTACCCTCACTCTCCTTAATTAATCTCTCCAACTCTAGATCCTCAGGCCATACATCTAACTCTGTAGTCTTAACTCATTTATACCAAGGCTCATCATTTTGAACCTCATCCCAAACTGTAGATGAAATCCTCTTGACTCCATCATCGTCAATGTAATCATCAACCAATTCTCCCTCATCATCATAAATGTCTTGAAACTCGGGTGGTGATCTCTTAGCATCAACCATCTGAGGTCTCTCAGCAAGATTCAAAACCCTCTCAACCAAATTAGTCATCATCCTAGTCTATTGTAAAAGGATAGACTCCACAAGATTCAGCCTCCTAAGAATCTCATCATCAAGCTATCTCTTTTCCACAGGGACAACTATCATACTAGCACCTCTATCTGAAATGGCTCGTACAACTCTCTCTCCAATCAAAATTTCATATCCTTATATAATGATAATCTCATAGTCATCCAATTGAATGATGGTGAAGTCAAGCTTCTAACTGCAACATTCAATCTGCACCAGAACATCCCTAACCAATTTGACAACTCTATTATCCTTGTAGTTCCCCGCTTTAAAGGAAATATGGACTAGAACAATCTGCAATCCAAATCTCCTTGCTACATCCTCCCTCACGAAGTTGTGAGTTGCACTACTATCCACAAAAGAAACCTACTAACTTCTAACAAAATCTACACTTACATAGTTCAATCGATTTATGCTCTGATCCTGTTTTAGATTGGTCACTTTTTAACAAGCTGCACTCAAAACCTGTATCACTCCCACAAAAGCTTTCTCTATCTCCTACATCACAATCAACTTCTACCTCAATGGACATATTCTTAGCCATATGATCTTCTCCGCATATCAAACATGAAATATACTTCTTCTACTTCCATGAACTACTTTGCTTATGTCCATCCTCTTTCGAAGACTACCCTTTCCCAATCCTACTGAACTAATGACCACAAGCCCGAAGAATGGAGATGAAATATAGGGAATGATGGAAAGTGGTAAGCATCCACGCTACTTCAATCCAAGTTACCCAATTAGTGCCCCTCCTATAACCCTAAGGCCTCACAGTAGGTCCCAATGGACTAGGGTCAAACACTAACCTCTCTCGTCGCATATCAAACATGAAATATACTTCTTCTACTTCCATGAACTACTTTGCTTATGTCCATCCTCTTTCGAAGACTTCCCTTTCCCAATCCTAATGAACTAATGACCACAAGCCCGAAGAATGGAGATGAAATATAGGGAATGATGGAAAGTGGTAAGCATCCACGCTACTTCAATCCAAGTTACCCAATTAGTGCCCCTCCTATAACCCTAAGGCCTCACAGTAGGTCCCAATGGGATAGGGTCAAACACTAACCTCTCTCGTAAAGTGAGAGAATAACTTTACAGCCAAGATTGGTTAATAACACAGATCACCCCTTAATTCATGTTAGGATTCCCAAAGCATAGAGTAAAAGCACAAGATTGGAAGAAGTAAACCGAATCATGACCCACCTTCCTTAATTAAGTTGATCCTTAAATCCCTAATCCTACAAAAGTTTGTTTTAATTGGGTAGTAAGAGGTAACCTTAGAACTGCTTTGTCTTGCCTCATGGACCCTATCTACTACTAGGGAAACCTCCTTTTTGTTGGGTTTGTCTCAACCTTAAAAGAGGAAAGTAGTTGCATAGGTAGCAATTGCAACTCTTTCAAGCTATACTCAAGCTTAGTACCTTGTAATGACCTTGCAATGAGACATGTAAGTTTCTATGACAACAAGCTTCTAATGCATTACCATTTTTTCTATTTAAACTTCTAATGTGTTACCATCTTCAACCAAAACCAAAATGAAAAGGAAAGAAATACGCAAAACAATGGGTAAAACAACCTTTGGAATATTGTTGAATAGAGTGATAGTCAACTCTCAAGAGGCCATGTTTGCTATAATAACACCACTTAACATAACCTTACTCAAAATCATTTGAAATCGCCAATCATTAGGGATTGTTTCCACAAATTTTGGCAAGCCTTATGAGGGGACTCATAAGGTGAGGGTCAAACTTTGTAGCAACAATGAGGAAGGACAATCATTATCACCTCAATAATCTTCCTCCTACTATTTAGTGGAGTCTCACCACAGTAGAGGCTCCCCTATATTCACCTATAAGGGTATTTTAGTTGAAGCGTGCCTAAATTGCCACATTTTCAATGCCCATTCAACACCTTTTTCTATCATTTGTCCATTCTTCATCCCTTCCTAGTGCCTTTTGGATCCATGATTACCACATTTCAGGCAAAGGTATGAATAATCTATTTTTACACCACTTTCACTTCTTATGGATTACGATGTGAAACTGCCATATTTCATACTAACATGGTCAAACAAAAGTGAAAGTCAGTGGTTGCAAATCCCACAGCAGGTGTTGCAACTCCATTTCCGGCAGTGCAACCTCCTACAAGTGTCGCCACTCCATTCCAAGCATTTCAACTCCCTATAAGCGCTACAACTTTGAATATAGTGCGCAATTGCTACAACTTCGATGGCAATCATCATTGTTGCAACTCTGGCGTTGCAACTTGTAGAGATAATGATGCCGCAAATTACATGTGACCCAATGAAGCTGCTACAATTTTGAGTTGCCATTCTGTTGTTGAATTCCCTACGTTTTCCTTGTTGCCACAACTCTCATTGTTGCAACTCTGAAATATCATGCCAGCTCTTTGTGCAACAGTCCAACTGTACTGTCAGCACAAGTTTCTCATAAAAGAAGATGACGTAGGAAAGTGGGTGAGTGATTAACGAGGAAAACTCACATGCTAATCACTCCCAGCTAATCTAAGTCAACATTTGTTAACCAAATACCAAATTCTCGAAAGAATTTTAAAAGGATGAGTTGTATGATTCTCTTACGTTGGCTATCTGATCTTTCACTTAGTCTAGATACTAACATTTTGTATAAATCCGTGAATTCTTTCAAAGCCTGGGGGGAAGTATTGTTAAAATGCATTCAGTAACTTCTACACCCCTGCAATGAAAAGTGTATTTTGCTCCAACTATTCGATGGCCTTCTCGTGATCTATTGAATTGAACATTTAATAGTAACTCATCTAAGGAAGTAACTTGTAAAATTGATATCATGATGTCTACGCTTTGTTTCTAAATTATTTAATTATAAGTCATTTGCATCATTGCCTTGTGCTATTGTGTAAATGTTACAACAATCAAGAATATCATCATACTTGAACAAGTCAACTCTAGCAGCTATTGTGTTTACTTTCTGTGAGTTGTTTACTTTCATGCAATTGTGATTTACCTTACTTGCGATTTACTTTCTTGCAAAGTGTTTCATTTCCTGCAAGGTGTGGTGTGTTTGACTAGATCAGTGACATGTGAAAGAATCATTATCTTGTATTATAGTAACATTTATTTTACTACAACCTCAAGACACACAACATATTGCACTAGCACATACAAGGCACGATAGTTCACAAGTTCCAAACAAATCCAAAATTGACAATTAAATGAGAATACTTTTGGTTGTCTTCCCGAGTTATTCGAAGGATAATTAAAAGACATGTCACTAGTTAGAGGGCTCTTAGGTGATATAATTAGAGCCTAGGGAAAGATACCTTAATCATTGAATGGGCTCAATTCTTTTTGTATACTAACCCTACAATGAACAAGGATGTGTGTAATCTAGGGTTTATTGATATGCAATGATGAAGGAATACCTAGACATGTAGAAGTTATATAAAAAGTTTATTTAATGATTACTACAACCTCAAGACACACAACATATTGCACTAGCACATACAATGCACAATAGTTCACAAGTCACAAAAAAAATCCAAAATTGACAATTAAATGAGAATACTTTTGGTTGTCTTCCCGAGTTATTTGAAGGATAATTAAAAGACATGTCAGTAGTTAGAGGGATCCTAGGTGATATAATTGGCCTAGGGAAAGATACCTTAATCATTGAATGGGTTCAATTATTTTAGTATACTAACCCTACACAGAACAAGGATGTGCATAAGCTAGGGTTTATTGATATGCAATGATGAAGGAATACCTAGACATGTAGAAGTTATATAAAGAGTTTATTTAATGATTGGATCAACAAAATGAAAAAGGTAAGCCCTCGTAAAGGCTTCAAGTTCAAGCTTGGCTACGATTAGGGTTTCTAGAGCACAAAATAGATTAGGATGACGTCAACACTATTTCGTGAGGACTCACCACAATAAGAGTTAGATTTTTCATTTAAAAGGCAAAAGGACTCTAACCCTAGATTTTCATCCACAAACATGCAGTCAAAATGTCCCCAAATGTAAGTTGGGAAGGGATCATCTATTTATATGACGTATATCCCTTCACGTTTACAAAAATATTAGCATTATAAGCCCTCAAAGGTCTAAAATGATATATAAAAAACCACCTAGTAAAACCATCTCAAGATCAAGTGAAAGTCACAATCATTAGGTACAATGATCATAGATTCATCATAATGAACCACACTTAATTGTTAAGGGTGTAATAACAATTGACACTAAGATCACCTTCAAATAACCAAACATAATAAGAACCTTAAAAGTGTTCCCTAATTTTGTTAAGGATGGCTAGATAATCAACCCTATTATAATGACAATGGAGGGGAAGGACATCAAGACAAGGTGCCATGGCCATGCGACCAATTGATAGACGTCCATCATCCTTAGTGTATAGATGTAAAGAGGGAACAACCATGGAGGCATGAGTTAACCCATCCCTCATCCTACTCTTTCCACACCTCTAAGGAAACTTTTTCTTCTTTGTTAAAAGCTTTGACAATGTAATGCCCCCAAAGCGCTCCTGGAGTAAAGGCGTGTCAAGGCCCTCTGGCTGTGCAACACCCACGAGTTTCCTTGGAGTTGCAATGACCAACTTACAAGTATTTGCCCCCCAGATTACACTTCTAGAACTTTTATTCACATGTTAGATATATTAAGTGTGTGAAATCCAACATGGTATCAAAACACAAGTATAATGCCCAATACTCAATTAACATTCCTCTCATGTGAAAGTGTCGCCACTCTATTCCAAGCATTCCAACTCCCTATATCCGCTACAACTCTAGATATAGTGCGCAGTTGTTGCAACTTCCTATAGGCGCTACAACTCTAGATATAGTGTGCAGTTCTTGCAATTCCGATCATAATCATCATTGTTGCAACTCTGGCATTGCCACATACTGAGATAATGACGATGCAACTTACCTATGATCCAATGAAGATGATACAACTCTTGCATTGCCACTTTGTTTCTCAATTCTCTACAGTTTTTCCTTATTACAACTCCGACATATCATGCCAACTCTTTGTGCAATGGTTCAACTGTACAGTCAACACAAGTTTCCCACAGTAGAAGATGACATAGGCAAGTGGGTGAGCGATTAAGGAAGACAACTCAGATACTAACAACTCCCAACTAATTTGAGTCGACATTTGTTAATCGAATGCCAAATTATAGAAATAATTGTAGAAGGATCAGCCGTCTGATTCTCTTAGGTTGGCTATCCGATCTTTAACTCAGTTTATATACTAACATTTTGTATAAATACCCGAATTCCTTCAAAGCCTTGGGGGGAAAGAAAAAGTATTGTTAAAATGCATTGTGTAATTTCTACCTTCCTACAACGAAAAGTGTCTTTTGCTCCAACTATTTGATGGTGTTCTTGTGGTTGCTTAAAGCTTTTTTGCTTTTAAAATTTAATTGTTGGATCTTTACTAAGGCGTTGTGCGTATGTTGAATATCTTGCATTATGCTTGGGTGATTTGATGATAAATGATTGTTTTACAGGGTTTATACTTCTGCAACATTTAACAAATAATCATTTAATCATTAACTCCATAAGGCACTCATACATTAATTCTTAAAATCAATCAAGTACTGATATCGTCTTGTTGTGTCTCCCAACCCAACTGGTCCACAGTTTGTCTTCCTTCATCCCATAGGGTCTACCCCCCTTAGCCTTGGGAGGCAGCTTAAACGGAGAGATCGGGAATCAGAGTGACAACCCTCAGTCTAAGCGTTGTTGTGACAATCTGTGCAACAACCATTTTTGGCGCCGTTGCCGGGGATACTTTATTCTCGGTGTTTCAACGACATTCATCTTCTCATTTCACATCATTCTTTCATCTTTCTCATCTCTCATTTGAGCTGAAAGATTCAACATTTTTTGGCATCATTTGGATCTTTTCATCACCTTCTCTTTCGTCATATTAGCAACTTCTCTTCAGTTCATTTCTTGTTTGGGTGGCAACTCCATTTTATTTCTTTTATTTTTCCCAGACAATAAGCCTCCCTCATATCAGTTTGTTTGTTGCTTTTTGGATCCTAGAATTAGATTCATTGTTCAAGTGGCGGCTCCACTTCTTTCATCTATTGATTTTCCTGAGCAGAGATCTCTTTCTATCATCCATTTGGTCCCTCGCTATTCATCATGGATTATTTGTTTAAACCATGTCATTTTATTGATGATCTCCATGATATTCCAGAAGAGGCCATTTCTAAATTACTTTTTGTTCTCAGGTGGTGATTCAGTCACTGTTAGAAAGCATTTATACAAGTTTACTTGTATAATGATCATATATTGTAGACTTCCTCAATATAATCATGAAGATGTCAAAATGCGTCTATTTGTCCGTTCTTTAGAGGGTGATGCTTTGAATTGGTTTAATAATTGTCCTGAAGATTCTTTCACTTCTTTACAAGATATTGTTGATGCTTTTAAAGATAGATATGGTGATCCAGATAGCTTGCCTCGTGCCCCTAAAATTGTGCAACAGAATGAAAGTAATCTTATAAAAGGTCCTGCTGTCAATGAAAGATTTCAAGACAATTCTTCATATCAAAATGTGCCATCCACCTGTACCATTGCAGATCAAATCCATGATAGTGGAAAAGCAGGGACAAATTATAAAATCAGTGTCGACAATGAAAAGGAAGATCAAAAGAAAATTATACAAGAACTAATGCAGCTGGTGAAAAATATTGAGATCAATCAAACTAATTACGCCAATGATGTGAGAAATTTATGCACCCACCTAGAAAAACATAATAAGGAGATGGAGATCATGCAAAATCAGCATGCTAAGGAAATTGAGGCCATGAAGACTAATCATGACACAGAAATTAGTTTTATGCAAAGGAAGTTATCAGGCTTAGAGGAAAATATGACGACCATGAAAGCTAATCTTGATAGGGAAATTAATTCTATGCAAAATAAGTTATTGACCATGGAAGAAGACCAAGCTAGGGAAATCAGTGCTATGAAGGTTGAACACTCTAGTCAGATGGATGCCATTACAATACAGGTTCAGAAATTTCAACTGCTAGAGGATGAAAGAAACCAAGAAACATTAATAGATCAGGAGCCTCCTTATCCGTTACAGCAAGCTCCATCATATTATAAGGTCCTTTGTTCGATTGAAAAGTAGATAATTGAAGGTGACCTGGATAAAAGGGAAATTAATAATCAGGTTGATGCTCACACGGTTAATCCACCAATCATAGAAGATCAAGTTATAACTCATGGCACCTATGAGATTGATCCATCATCCTTGACAGGGCAAATGCAGAATGAAGAAAGACATGTCACGCATATCTTACATACTTCATCTGAGAGCTTTGAAGCAGAAAGTTCCACATCATCAATGATACAGCCTGCCACAAAGAAAAAGCGCAAGAAAAAGAAAATGAGAAGAAGATTTGATGCATCAAACGACCGCGATTTTCGGATAGGAAAAAGTCCTACCATATGTAGAATTGCACATGGCACATCTGACAAGCAGCCGACAGATTTTCCTGAAAGCAGGCAAATGCTCAATATACACTATATTGCACACATCTGATGCCATGGGGCATCCTCTATATTTCTAACCTTACTCCTTGTTTTTTCAGCATTTTCATTTCTGTTTTAGGATTAGATTTATTTTTCTAGATAGTTAATAAATGAAGAGCTTATATCTTTCCTGTGCTTAATGTTATATGATGATTTTTGGGTGGACGCTACTTATGTTTTGTTGTGTGTTGCATGGATGCAGATTCTGGATTCTCACATTCCTACAGTGCAGCAACATGTCCCCAAGTAGAGCCAAATGTTGACCACTACGTGTCAACTACCCATAGCAGTACACCCCCTTTTTTAGCAAAAGGGATAGCGCTTGAGCGACATGTCCATGCCATTCGACAGTCATCGTCAACCCGATCATGTTATGTTGTACAACCAGTCTACATGTGTAACTTGTAAATAATCTTAGCAGATCTGACTCATGTATGTAAATTGCCTAGGTAAACCTAATTTTCTAGTGATAATCTAAGTTCTAAAAGGTTTTTTTTCTCCCTAATCCATGATCGGCAGAGTTTTCCTTCAGCCTAACCTCAAAGCCGGAATGAATTTTGTCATTAGAATCTTAGGGGAATCCTAGTGTGTTGATCTGCTAGATTATGTTTGTGTCGTAAAACTGGGTGGTCTATGAGGGTATATGTCAAATGGGTTTTCCCCCTTGAGATGTAAAATTGTAAAAGTCATGATGTAAAGTGTTTTGAGGGTAAGAAAATGTTTTATCCCCTCATAAGTCCTAAGTCCAAGGTCCTAGGTGATTTTTCCAAAGGCTAAGCTCGAGGATCCGAAAATAAAAACAATAAAAAATATAAAAAAATCATAAATAATAAAAAATTAAAATTTAAAACAACAGAAGAAAAATACAAATTTTAAAATAAATAAATAAATTAAAATTAAAAAACAGTAAAAATCAATAATAGAAAATTAAAATAAATTAAAATAAATAAAATAAAAATAAAATAAAATAAATAAATAAATACAATAAAATTTAAAAAAATAAAATAAAATAATAATAAGTGAAAGTTTTGAGTAAATAAATGTAGAATTTTAATTTTTAAATATATTAAAATGCATATAAAAATTGGACGGATGAGATTAAAAGGGATTTTGATCCTCATCGACGGTCCCCCTTGAGATGTAAAATTGTAAAAGTCATGATGTAAAGTGTCTTGAGGGTTAGAAAATGTTTTATCCCCTCATAAGTCCTAAGTCCAAGGTCCTAGGTGTTTTTTCCAAAGGCTAAGTTCGAGGATCCGAAAATAAAAACAATAAAAAAATAATAAAAAGATATAAATAGTAAAAAAATTAAAATTAAAAAATTAAAATTAAAAAAAATTAAAAAATTAAATAAATAAATAAAAAATTTAAAAAAAAAAATAAAAATAAAAAATAAAATAAAAATAATTTTAAAAAATAAAATAATAATAAGTCAAAGTTTTGAGTAAATAAATGTAGAATTTTAATTTTTAAATATATTAAAATGCATTTAAAAATTGGACAGATAAGATTAAAAGGGATTTTGATCCTCATCGACGGTCGAGATTAGTTTGACATGGATCACTCGAACTAGCAGTTGGGAATTTTTCCTTTAAATAGGGTGTTAGGGGTCATTTGAGATCAGATTCGATTTGAGTCGTGTGCTAAAGAAAGCTCTCTTGTAGTAATTTTTTGTGCAATAAAGAAAGACTTTGGGGTTGAAAATCTTGCTGGTGTTACTCTTCTGGAAATGCTGTAAGACGTTTTATTTTTCTGCATAATTTTATTTTCAGTGATTGATAATAGCTTGATGAAGATTGATTTAGGCACAGGTATCTTGTCTGATCTCTGGGGTTTGAATGATAGTTTAATTTCTAAAATATAATGGCAAGTATCTCCATTTGATCTGAATTTCACTATTGTTTTCTCCCTCTATGTTAATGGTTGATTTTAAGCTGTGTAGGAAATCTTAGTTTTGAGTTTATTAGGCATTAGGGGAAGTTCTCCGCTGAACCAGCCAACTCCCAAATTGCGTTTTCTGAAAGAGCCCAGCCAGTTTTAATCCCGGGCTTATCATTTGAAATTTTCTTATGAATGCAAGAAGGGTTTTCTAAAGTATCTCACATTAAGTTTAAAATTTTGAAAATACTACTGTGGATTATTGACAAGTCTGGCTACTTAAGAGTCGAAAATCTGTAAATATTGTAAATTTTTAACTGGTTTTAGGATTTTTAGATTTGTTTCTTTCACATTTTACTTCTTGGTGTTCTATTTTTGCCATTGTAGGTTGCAAGTACAGATCTTAAAAAAAATTCGGAGTTTTCATTAGACAATTCTGAATGCAGGGCAATTTAAAATTTACTGGAGAATTTGCAGGTTCGAGGGTTTTTCTAGGCTATCTCTTTGCTGCCTGGGATTTCATTTTGACAGAAAACTTCGAAAAAATTTATTTATGCTGTGGCATCCTGGGATTTCTAGGCCGCTGGTTTCAGTTTCTCTGCTACCTGGGGTTTCATTTTTGCAAGAAAAATTTTCAAATTTTTTCCTTAAATCCCTTGCCAGTGTCGCTGCCTTGGACCTTGGACCTGCATATATTCTTTTCACGCAAACCTGCAGTGAGCAACATAACGCGTTTTCGCTATCCTTCTCATCACTGCCTAATCTCATCCTCTTTCACCCTTCGTTGTCATTAGATCATTGCTATCTGCATGTTGCTATTCCTACGCTACCACCATCCAGCACCCATCTTAGCTTCGTTTGGTTCTCTCTGCCACACACGCACCACCTTGCGTCTTTCCCATCTACTCCCTACGATGCTATCCAAACTCCGTTCAAGCGTTAATCTCTTCAATAGAAACCAAAAAACCTGCAGACCCAACGCATCTCTCTTCTCTCTCACGTTTTCTTCCTACGTTGCTGCCATTGCTCCAGACGTTTAGCTTGCCCCATGCAGTCACTTTCTGATCCATTCTGGACCTGCACGAAACCCTCATGCAGTCCATCGAGCCCTTTTTTCCTCCGTCCTCTGCTCCTCACGCACACCTACATACTACAAGCAAACAACAAACTCGTTCCCTTTTTTTATTTTTATTTAGCGTATGAGTATTTGGGTTGTGTTTTAGTTTTCCATTTTTTTTTATATATCCATTTTAATTTAGTCTGGGGTTTAATATATTCGAGTCATTTTATTAGTTAGATCTTTATTTGGTTTTTGATCTAGATTTAAAAGTTCTATTTATTTAGATTTTAGACTTCATAAATTTCACTTTTCATATATTTTAGATTTTAGTTTAGTTTTAAATTTAAGATTATAAAATCATAAAAGGGTTCTTTTAGGATTCTACATTAGACTTTGGTTTTTTAATTTAGGATTTCAATTGTTCTATTTTGATTTTTAGCTTAGAATTTTATAAAAATATAAAAAATTAAAAAGTTATGAAAAAAGACTAATTTAAAATTGGAAATTCCTTTTAAAGTCTTTTTTCTGTTATGGTATAGTTAAATGTGCTTTAGATGTTTATATCTGGATATTAACTATTTGAAATCTGGTCAGCGTTTAAATTTCATGGTTGCTTAAAGCTTTTTTATCTTTTAAAATTTAATTGTTGGATCCTTATTAAGGCATTGTGCGTCTATTGAATATCTTGCATTCTGCCTAGGTGATTTGATGATAAATGACCGTTTAACAATGTTTATATTTCTGCAACATTTAACAAATAATCATTTAATCCATAAGGCGTTGGTACATTAATTCCTAAAATCAATCAAATACTGGTATCGCCTTGTTGTGTCTCCCAACCCAACTGGTCCACAGTTGGTCTTCCTTCATCCCATAGGGTCTACCCCCCCTTAGCCTCGGGAGACAGCTTAAACGGAGAGATCGGGGATCAAAGTGACAACCCCCGGTCTGAGCATTGTCGTGACAATCTGTGCGACAACAAGTCCCATAAAAGTGCTCCCTAACAACAATAACAATGGGGGGATGCAATAAAAATAACAACAGAGAAACCAGGGGAGCACACAAAGAGACACAGCCAACCTCAAGATTGCTCGAAGCTACAGAGCCATGGCCCCAGGAGGGGGCCGCGAAAAGCAAACTCCCTTGCCACCTGAGCTAGCTAGCAGCATTTCGAGATCTGGTTGCAGCTTGCAATAAAAGGCCAACAACCGAAAACCAATAAAAGTTTGTGAAAAAAATGGCATGCATCCCCATAGTTGCTCTGCCTACTGAAGAGCCCTGCAAAGCGGCTTTAAACCTAGCAAAACAAGGGCTTATCGACCAGTTTTGTAATATCCCGTTTCAGAGATATTCCCCAAACCCCAGTAAAGTCCAACCAACTACGTACCAATGATATAATAACCGGGAAGCTCAAAGTGATGGAAATAACAATGGTGCAACATATAATAATATAAACATGGAATATAAGCAAATACTCAAGAAATGTAGAGAGAAATGCTAAGCCATTTTATTATATTGAGTAATAGAATGAGTACAAGAGGTGATCAGAAAGATGACACCTCGACTTGCACAAGGCAAGTGAAGAAATGCACTCAGAATAGCAAAGGAATGGCCTCTCTCTGAACTGCATCCAAGCTGCTGGAGAATTATCGTGCTGCTGCTGCTGGAAATCAAATGAGCATTTGGAGTTGTTCCCCTTCGAAAAAAATGTTGAAACTCTGGAATCGGACTCTACTCAAGAAGCCCAGAAAAACCCAGAAAGCTTTTCTGAAATGGCCAACCCCTGAAAATCGCCACCTTGAGGACCCACGCAATCCCTCAGGGTTGTGCGCTGCCACTGAATAAACCCCACCAAAACTCTGCCTGAAACCCAACAAAAATCCTCCAATATGCATGCGTTGATCCCTTGCTCAATCTCCCAGCTCAAATCCTCTACAAACCCCCAATCCGGAACTACCTCCAGAAGAACTGCGTCCCTCTCTCTCAAGACTGCGCAGTCCTCCAATGCTCAGCGCCTCCTCAATGCCAAAGATCAATACTACTGCAAAAACACTGCTGAAACTACCTTGCTCGAGTAGGCACTCGAAGTCCCCTGGGGCTAAGGGTGAGATCTCCAAACAGAGACACTTAGTGCACTAAACAGTGCTGCAGACAAGCTAAACAGCCAGCGTGATCCAAGTCGAAGTGACTAGCTCAAATGCTCATAATTGAATGACAAATGAGGAGGCCCCTCTCTCCTTTATAGCGTTGGCCCCTCTCATCCCCAAGGCTCACCTCCTCCAACGTAGCTCCTCCTCTTGCCACGTGTTCCTCTCCATCTGCGAAGTCCCTCCAAGTGTCTGCGTGGGCCCCTCCTCTACGTGGTTCTTTGGCCCCCCTTGGTTCCCCTTTAAGTTACAACATTGTACTACTAGGGAGAGACTTTATTCTAAAAGTGAGTTATGTCTCCCCTTTCCTCACCTTTTTATTCATAAATAACTATAGAAGGCAAAATTGAGCAAAATTGAATATTCCAATCAGCCATGGCTAATTAGGAATATTACAAGTTCATAGGTTTATGGCCCTCGCCAAAAGCGGTAGAAGCCTGGGTTCAAAGGAACTAGCGATCACTGGTCAACGAAGGAATAAAAAGCCATTTCGTCCGGAAAGGCTTCTTTGTTTTTGTTTTCGAAGGAACAGAAGACAGAAACCTAATATTCACAAACGGCCCGTATTTCATGGGGCCTCAGGGACTATATCTGAATCAATGGACTCCAGACTTCGACTCGACACTGGATGTGCCCTCGACCGTTCCGGTCTGGGTTAGATTGCCCCACCTTCCTCTTCATTGCTGGAAGACTAAATCCTTGGAAACGATAGGCAACAAGCTACGCAAATACATCGATCAAGCAGAAAGAAGAGACCAATATTCCTGTGCTAGAATTTGTGTAGAAGTAGACTTGGAGGAAGGTCTCCCTGAAGCCATTAAACTCACGATGGCTGATTGGTCACACATACAAGTGCTATATTACGAGAAACTACCATTTAAATGCAAACACTCCCATGGCTACGGGCGCTTTGCTAAGCATTCTGAAGAGAAATCAGAGGATGTGGTTGAGAAAGAGAAGGGAGATCAATGGACTAAGGTCCAGAAATCAAGACCAACCAAGCAAACTAACAGGAACAAAGGGAAAGCAACCACCTCTGGGAGGGTTGCTCCTCCAGAACCCCAAGCAGAAGGAAGTTCAGTCCCTCCAATAGCAAACATATCAACCAACCCCTTTAATATTCTCAACACACCAGAAGAACCCCAAGATCCAACAAATAAAGAGATTGAACAACAGGAAATCAAGATGGAAGAAAGCAAAAGACAAGAGGAACTAGTCCAAACCCTAAAAGGTGCCTCTAGTTCCCCTACCTATGCAAATATGACAAGGAAGAAGACCCCTGAGACATCGGGATCCTCGAAAGATGAAACATCTGAGAGGCCCTTAAAACGAGTGGGGAAGAAATCCCATAGAGAGGCCAAAGAAGAAGAAGCAGAGAGACAAAAATGCAAGGTAGTCAGGGCACTATAGAGATGTCTATCAACAGAAAAACTAGAACCAAGCCTCCCAAGCGAGGTGCTGCCCCAGCCCTACCAGTAAATAATGCGATTAGTCTCTTGGAATTGCAGAGGGCTAGGGAACCCATCAAACGCTGAAGCAGTCAAGAGCATAATAAAGTCATTTTTCCCGAGATCCTCATGCTCCAAGAGACTAAAATAGAAGGAGAAGCCCTTCTGGAACTCAGCAAAGCAAAATGGAAAACAAAAGCTGGAAAAGCGATAAGTGCTAGACGTACATGTGGCAAGCTAGCCACTCTTTAGGAGGCTGACAAATTCTAGCTTGAGAGCTCCTTTCAGATGCAACACTAGATTTACACCAAACTCCGACACCTACCAAGTAAGATAAACATCACTCTATTTAATCTCTATGTTCCTATACTCTATGTAGAAAAGGAACAATGCTGGCAAACCCTGACTGATTTTTTGAAAGCTTACTCCCTCAGTAATATAATTATTGCCAAAGACTACAATCTAATCCTAGACCCAAAGGAAAAGAGAGGAGGAACTAGCAGTAGGGACCTCTTCCCCCCCTTAGTGGAAACCCTAATTCAACTATGGGATTTAATGGACTTCAAGCCAAAAAAGGGGCTATACACCTAGACATATAACAAGATAGGGGAGGAGCATATCTCAGCCAGGTTGGACAGGTTCCTTCTTCAGAGTTCCTTCCTCTCCGAGAAGATGATCATTTCCACTAAAATTCTGCCAAAGTAGAACTCAGATCATAAACTCATCCTCCTTCTGATGGAAGAAGAAGAAAACCTAGGACCAATCCCCTTCCGATTCAGCCCACTATGCGCAAACAGGGAAGGGTTTTTGGATACAGTGAATAAGGCATGATCCATTCATGTTCAAGGATCGCCCAGCTATGTTTGGGAGCAAAAGATAAAAGCCACCAAAATAGCCCTGAAGCAATCAATAAAAAAGTCCACAATCTCTCCCACTACCCAAAGAAAACAAAGCACAAAGCAACTGCTGGATCACCAAATGGGCCTGGAGACTCTAGACATAACTAGCGCAAAAATTCATAAGGAGCAAGAACACCAAATCAGCACCCTTCGAACATATAGAGAAGAGGAAGAATAATTGAGGCTCAAGTCACGCAATCTTTGGCTTGCATCCGGAGATAAGTATACAACCTTCTTCCACAAGCAAATTTGTACCCGCCTCTCTAGAAACCACATCGCTGAAATCACCTCGCCAGATGGGACTATTCTTAAAGGCACAACTCTGATAAAACAAGGGGCAACCTCTCATTTTCAGCTGATGTTCAAAGAAGAAGGCATGGAGGATAATGAGGAAGCTCATGATTTCCCCAAGAACGTTCCAAGGATGGTTAACGAGGAGGACAATGCAACTCTCCTGAAGCCATTCACTGAAGAAGAAATCAGCAATGTCATGTGGAAGATGGAACCAGACAAAGCCCTAGGTCCAAATGAATTCTCAATACACTTCTATAAACTCTGCTGGGATATCATCAAGGTTGATTTGTACCGAATGATCGAAGGATTCCTTCGAAAAGCCAAAGTGGGAGCAAGCACAGACTCCACCTTCCTAGCCCTAATTCCCAAAGAAGCCAACCCGGAGACATTCGACGGATTCAGACCAATCTCGCTTGCAACGCGTCCTACAAAATTCTCACCAAGCTACTTGCTAATAGAATAAAACCTTTGTTGGACAAACTCATCTCTCCCAATCAAGGAGGGTTTGTCAAAGGAAAGCATATCCTGGACAATGTGATACTAGTGCAGGAAATCATCCATTCCAACCACCTGTGCAAAGAGAAAGGTATGCTCATCAAACTGGACATGGCAAACGCCTTCAATAGAGTAAGACACTCCTTCCTTCTCCAAGTTCTTTATGCATTTGGTTTCAATTCTAAATTCGTTAATTTGATTAAAGCATGCGTTGGAGAACCTTGGATAGGCCCCCCTAGTAAATGGTAGACCTACAAATTACTTCAAAGCTACAAGGGGAATCAGGCAACGCTAACCTTTGTCCCCCTTCTTGTATATTCTGATGGCAGACTCTCTAATAAGCCGAAAGCTCTCTGATGAGAAGCTCAACGGGACACTTCTTAGCATTAGGGCAATACCTGAAACAACCGCAATCAACCATGCCCTGTTCGTAAATGAATCTATCCTTTTGGGAGGAGCCTCTATTAAAATAGCAAGAGCCTTCAATGGAGTAATCCAAAGCTTCAGCAGAGTCTACAGAGCTATGGTCAATAATAGAAAAGTCTAGTGTACGACTAGGCTTTAGACCAGCAATTTCCCAAGCCCTAGGCTTCACAGGATATGTTTCTTGGGAAAAATTCAAGTATCTTGGCTTGCCTTTAACCTTGGGCACTACTAAGGCCCCTCACTGGATGGAAATTATCAGCAAAATCAAGGCAAAAATGATGGCTTGGGGCAGACAGTGGCTTACCACAACTAGGAAGCTCACTCTGGTCAGTCCTCTCATCCCTTTCTATCTACCAGACCTCCTTCCTTTTATAGCTCCAAAAATGATCACTGATTAGTTAGCAAAGCTAATTCGAAATTTTCTATGGCGAGGAGGAAAGGGGAACCAAAAAAAATTCTATATAGTAAGCTGGGACATAGTGAAAAGGCCAATACCTGAAGGTGGACTTCAGGTAAGAGATCATGTGTTGGCCAGTCTGGAAATGGGAGGGAAGATCCTTTGGAAAATCTTCTCAAACCAAAGACACCCTGTAAGTCAAGTTCTAATTAAAAAATATCTGCATAGACTCTCAATAAAGAATATGGATGAAGGAGCTTCACACAAAGGAAGCACATTGTGGAAGTTGCACAACCAAGGCTAGAACTTCTTCAAAGAACAGCTCTACAGAATTCCAGGAAATGGGAAAAGAATTAGACTATGGGAGGACAAGATCATGGGTCTCCAACCCCTAAGCCTGGCACCAAATATAGCAAACTTGCGTAACTAGATCAGGGAAAAAGGTATCCACAATCTTGTTGCCATTTGCACATGGGATTCAGCAAGGAACTGGAGTAACTGGGACCTACATCGCCCCCCTAATTGGATGCTCCCTCAACTTCACCAATTATTAGATAAACTTACAAGTATGGCTCCTATGCACCTGCATTCGAAGAACAAGTGGGGCTGGGGGAAGACTAGAACTTACTCAACTCTACTGGGTTTTGTAGCTCTCCAAGAACAACAACATCAAATCCACACTACAAAGCTTTGGCAGCACATTTGGGACCCATTTGGACTCCCAAAAATCAACTTCTTCTGCTGGACTCTCATGCACAGAAGGACCCTCACTGGGGAAACTTAGAGAAAAGAGGAATCATAGGTCCACACAGATGCCCTCTCTGCTGCAAGGACCAAGAAACAATCGATCACCTGTTCATTACCTGACCCTTTTCTCAAGAGGACTAGTTGCAAGCAATCATGGGGCTCAACACCCAAATCCCTTAGCAATATTCAGTGGTTAGTCTTTTCGCATCTTGGAAAGATCGATATCCACACTCTTTGAATAGAAGCTCAACATGGACTAAAATCTAGAATGCAGTCCCAAAATATATCTACTAGGGAATCTGGTTGGCTAGGAATGAAGCCATCTTTAACAACAGACTTCAACCCACCAACACAGTAACTACCAAGGCCAAAGCCTTGTTGCTGGAAACTTTTGAAAATAGACCTCATAAGTTAGACAATTCCCCACTCCTTGAAGAGCTCCACTGGCTAGGTGAGTCCCTGAGACAGGCAAGCATCAAGAAGAATATCCACTTGCCAAGCCATAACCCAGAGTGGCGTCTCTGGATCTTTGAGACGGACTTTAAAAAATGGTGGAAAAATCAGGGAAAAGTCATGATTTTCTGCAACGAAGCCTCCAAAGGAAACCCAGGGATATCTGAGGCAGGAGGCTTAATTTACTCCACAGATGGACAAAAACAGGACAACTACAGTTGGGGACTAGGTCATAACACCAACAACCAGGCCAAGATCCTAGGTCTGCTCAAAGCATGTCAGCTAGCTCAAAGGAACATAGGGGAAAACCTTAAAATATTCGGGGACTCTGAAATCTTGATTAAAACCCTTAACAAGGGCAACCAACTCAATAGCTCTGCTCTAAACAAGACCGTAGAAAGAATACGAAAATTGACTCAAAACTTCACATCCTGTTCATTCTACCATGTCCTGCGAGCTCGGAACAAGAAAGCTAATATAATGGCTAACAAAGGATGTCTTCTAGCTCAAGGTATGTTGGTGAACAATGATGAAGCAACTAAAAGGCACCCAATTCCTTAACAGAATAGGAGAGTCGATCAAGGAAAGATTCCCGCAGAACAAAGGCTGGTACAGACAAACTTCCACTGTCGTGAAAGAGTGGCTCACTTCTCGACAGGTCTTCGGCTTTCCGCATGGGCCAACAGGGACAAGAGTAATAACAGGGCACAGAAAGGAAGCTGGGGGTTAAAGATGCGAGGAGTGTTCAGCAGTATTTTTCGCACTGCTTTTGGCTTATGAGCAATAATTCATGAATCAGACGCGATGTACATTTCGAACTGACACGCGGCAGGATAGAGCCGCCCTTATCGCATGCTCCTGTGGAGATAAAGGTCGAACAGAAATTGGACGTGATTAGCATCGAATCTGGGTGGCGGATGATCTGACGGCCATCGCACGCTTTTCATAGTGGGGTCTTATCCTTGTCGTGGGGCTAGGTATGGAAATCGTCAGGTTAAAGCTCGGGCAGCAAGGAACGCGATAAGAGTCTAATCTGGGCGGGATTTAACTAATGGTCATCGCGCATAGCAAAAGGAGGGGAATTATTTCGCTGGGAGCGTAAGCGAGTTTCATCGCACCGCTCTTGGTCGCTTCACAATATTTTATGAAACAGACGCGATGCCACTTAAGGGTCGATGCATGGCAATACAAAACCAACCATGTCGCGTGCTCCTGAGGAGATAAAGTTCGGAAAGAGATGGACACGATATGTGTTGGATCTAGGTGGGGGAAGATCTGACAGCTATCGAGTGTTGATCACGGCGGGGGTTAAACCTAATGTGGAGCCGCGTACAGCAGATAAGGCAGGTTTTAAATAAATTCATTTTAATATATGCGGGTTTGAAATTTGGCCATGGAACATAGTTTAAGTGGGTTTTACTTAATCTAGGAAAGAACCAAAGTATCAAAGAAAAGAGGAAAGAAAGACAAGACACTAAGTCGACAACAACAAAGCAAGGATCACTCAGCCTGCCAAGTGCACCAAATTCAGCAGCTAATCTCAAGATACAAAAACCAGAACATGAGGACTCTATTGAGCCAGATTTCTCGCATTTGTCTATACTCGAGGTCGTTTGGCACACCCAACCTCATTTTATAAATAACACCCAACCATTTCTGTTTTAAAAAAGAAAAGTGCTCCCTAATTTTATTAAGGATGGCTAGATAATCAGCCCTATTGGTTCTTTCCAGCCCCTAAGGGGAGGTGACAT
>APFE031390028.1:0-31476 GCA_000404065.3 Pinus taeda | reverse complement strand
CAACAACCCTGAAAATTTTGTTTTTGGACCCTATGTTAGGTTGGGCAGACCTACCTATGGTTTTGTGCATGATTTTTCACACATGGTTTTGGACGCGATGGTTTTCGGTCCATGGTATTGGATGTTTCGGTATGTATAAATATGTATTGTAACATTGAAAGGAATATAATGAAAAATCAAGCTGGTAGTCCTGGTTTTGGGATCTAGGGGAAAATATCTGTGTATATGTGTTTTATTTGTTATGCTCTTGCATTGTTTATTTTCTGTGTTTTAGAATTCGTATGCAGGTGATTTCTGTACGGGGTTAAACCTACAATCCGAGATTTCAGAGAGATATGCGAAGATGTTACCATAAAACTGCGAGGGTATATGCTCCTTTATATAGTTGTTTGTCCCTGTATTTGAGCCGACATGTCCATTGAAAGTATGTGTTTCGATACGTGAGCCGACTTGATATTTATATATATTTTGAGGCCGATATGACTGCTTTCTACATTGTTTTGCTAGCTTACTTCTTATGATTGTCTTGGGGGATTGTGCTTGTCTTGGAGGGCTGATCTAGACATTAGGTTAACTCAAATACATTTTATATATGCTCAAGAAGAACTCTTCAATATTTTTCTTTCACTTTCCTATAACACTTTAACCTGTGCTAGATGTTGGAAATACTGAGCGGGGGGTGAACCAGTGTTCCTTTTCAATTGTTATTTTTACCAGTTAAATCATTTATATTTAGAACACTAAAATGAACAATAGGAATAAATACTTTTATTAATATAATCTTTACAATAAAACAAGTACAATATATATAAGGCTCCAATCTGTTGCCAAGCACCAACTTGGTCTTTTGTGATGCTCTAACCTCTAGGGCTCCAACCCTATCTTCTCAAGGCACCAACCTTGTGTTTATGAGCACCAACTCCAAGGACACCAATCCTTCCAATTCTGAGGCACCAACCCCAAGGGCTCCAACCCTATCTTGTTAAGGCACCAACCTTGTTTGTTTGAGGCTCCAACCATTAGGGCACCAACCCTCTGGGCTCCAACCCACTGCTATATTTTGTCTAGATATGTTTGGTAGTTATGCTCGGCGCCCAACATTTTCTTTATTGAATTCTGTCAATTCACAGCGTTACTGTAGTCTCCATGCTACATCATCAATGACAACTTGTCTTCATATGAAGGAGTCTTCACAACTCTTCATATTGCCCACATAAAGTTTGTAAAGTTACCTCATGATGGTTTCAAATATTCCTCATGATCTACAATAGTCTTTACACAACTTCAATGTGTCTACAATGAACTGCACTAAGCTTTCCAAGGAACAAACTCACAAATACTTCTATGCTGGTGTTGTCTAGTTCCCTTCAATTGATGACTGATGAAATCTTACTTGGTTGGTTCGAGGTCAAACAAATCTTCGTCTTCCGCTGGCCCTTTAGGCTTCCTTCTTCCTGCGGTGACCTTCGACTTCCTTCTGTCCTGCTGGACCTACAACTTCCTTCTGTCCTGCTAGACCTTTGGCTTCCTTCTATCCTGCTGGACCTTTGGCTTCCTTCTGTCCTGTTGGACCTACAACTTACTTCTGTCCTTTTGCTTCCTTCTCTCACTCGATCTTCAGCTTCTTTTGTACCTCCATCATCTGCCAGACCTTTGGCTTCTCAACCTTTCGACTTCTTCTTTCGTTTGCTTGACCTTCCGGCTTCTTCTGTTCCTTCAAGTTTACGAACTATTACCTCTTCTCTGTGATAGATGCCCGAGATACGTTACCCATATGGAGATCCCACGTGCCACGTCATTCCTTTAATCGCAATCGCAACTTCTGGAGGTCTTTTATAAGTCGTGCCCATAACATACTCTGTCCTTCGATATCAACATCATCGATGTTCACATATCAACATAATTAAAACCGTATAATGGGTGGTCCGACCTGTCACATCATCACGTTGATCACAATCGCGGTTTACCATTGTTACATTTCTTCAAGACTAGCGATATGCGATAGATGCGATATTCCAATAAGCTTCTTTTGAGAACTCAATCGGGTCCACTTAGTCCCAAGTCTTATCGGATTAATTCTCCAACGTTGATCTCATCTTTAATCCGACGGTTGTTAATCCACCCGATCAACAAACCCAATCGTCGATACTCTACCGTTTGATCAAGGCGCGCTGGATCCAATGGTTCATAACAATATCGGCCGGGGAACTTGCGTGATGCTTAACCGCCTTTATAGAGCCGATAAGGATTATAAATCCTTGATTTATAAAAGTTTGGGTCCGTTCTTGAGATTAACGTTCGATCATTTTGTGACCCGATATCCATTGGATATACGAGGTCATCAAATCTACGGCCTCTGGGTCTTCAACTAGCACACGGGTTAAGAACAGGCTTAACCCTTGCCGTTCACTGTGACTTAAGCATTGAAAATGAGATCGACGGCTAGAATTTAGTGCGGGACTTCCTCCACGATCAAGGAAGTCCGTACTTTCCTACCCCCGCTCTTTCGATATGTTAACTGCTATGATACTCTACAATACTCCTTTGATATGTTAACTCCTCTGATATTTCTCCGGTATTTCCTGTGATATTACTGTTAACTCCTCCGTTAACACTGTTTATGCACCTTCGCCTATGTGTTCCTCTTTGCTTCTCTTGGTTTCCAATGACCTCTTCCTCTTACTCTTTGGCTTCACGACGGCTTCCGATAAACTTTTCATCTTACTCTTTGGCTTCTTGCTCCTGTTGCTCTACTGGATCTACTGTGTCATTTGCTGTTCAATTGCTGATCAATTGACTTGAGTCTTCCATCTCATCATATCATCATATATCAAACTTTCATCACTATGAGCATTATGATGAATGGGCATCAATGGGAAATCATGTATCAAAGAATTTTCCATCACAAACACTGCTATATTGACATCAATGACAACCTAGATTAACACTAGACCTATGCAATGAGCAAGAAACTCATTTTTATAATTTACAAAAATAATATTTCTTTTCTTTTACAAGTACAAAGATCAAAATTACATTTATGAAGACCGAACCTAGTTACATTTTCTTCAACAGTTTTTGGTTATTCATCTAAGTAGTTGCAGAGTTTTATGGAAATTTAACATTGACTGCCTCATAAAAGATAAACATGACTTCTTTGCACAACACTTCCAACAGAAGCAATTTGCATTACAAGGTTTGAACTCGAATGTGTAATAAGTAATTATAGATGGTGTAGAGCTTCCAAAAAAAACATTCACATGAAACAAACAAGGATCATTGTGTCTCAAAACCTATTAGTTTTGTTGTCAAAGAAAAGCTACCCAAGCCTTGTGTTCGACCATTGTTTGAGCATGCCTATGATTGTGGCATGTCGTCAATTCTATACTTGAGCACTACAATTGAAAAAGCTTTGTGACTCTTTACCTTGGCACAACAAAGGAAAAAACTCAACAACTCTTTTTGGAATATGGCCACAAATCGACAGTTGAAGAGTGCTTGAACGAGTCTCTATTGTCATGAAGATCATTGGCTCTTCCTTTGGAGCAGTGGATCTACAAGGTTTGGCTTGGTAGCATTAGTGGTTACGTATTGCTTGCATACAAGGAGAATGGGCTCGGGGGTGATGAGATTTAGCATGAAAGAGGGTTCAAAGAAGTTTCCAACGCAGCCTAACTAGAAACTAATGTTGGAATGGTTGCATTTGAGGTTGGACTAAGTGATAGTGCAAGCATATAGAATGGGCATGGAACAAGTCGGGATGAGTGGAGCAAAATCAGGGCAAGAGAATGGTGAGAGTGTCAAGATGAGTGAGTGTGTGAGTAGATGAAACTTGTGCACAATAAGTGGGACGAGTGGACAAGTAGAGGCTATGAGGAGAGCACGGAGCATAGGAACGGGTACAGATTTAGTTGAGGAAATCCCAAAACAGAGAAGAATAGAAATAACGGGCTCATAATGGCAAAGAGGCAGATTTGATGGGGCAGACAGACAAAGATATGTTTATGAGCAGGAATCATGGAGTTAGAACTTCTTTGATACCAGTACTGGAAAGTGGTGTAACTTGACACATGATTGATTTTCCATTGACTCATAGCATTCATAAATAAATAGTTTTGTGATCGTGGAGTAACTTGACACATGATTGATTTTCCATTGACTCATAGCATTCATAAATAAATAGTTTTCTGATCATTGGTTTCATCTTCATAGGTCTAGGGACTCTTCCTCTCCTGACACATGATTGATTTTCCATTGACTCATAGCATTCATAAATAAATAGTCTTCTGATCATTGGTTTCATCTTCATAGGTCTAGGGACTCTTCCTCTCCTAACTCTTCATATTTCCCCTATTTTCAAATATTTACAAAATATTTACAATTTACCATAATCCTTATGAATTAGGTGTCTAACATCTCTTGTAAAATATTTTGTAAAATATTTTACTGATGTTTTACTACATTTTGTAATTTTCCTTGTAGATAGGCTTTGCTTCTTAAAATAGAGTATGTTCACAAAAAAGAGTGTGTATATATCACATAACTATTTTGTACAAGAACGACATCTCCACGTTTCTATGGAACATTGAATTGAAGTTAACTTTGTAGCCATTTGGATAGTAAAGTTGATCTTGGGTTGACCATTGTTTGGAAATTTTGTCGTCTTGTACATATTCTTATCCATCTGCTTTGCAGTACGAGTATTTAGTAAACTCAGAGTTAGAGATCCTTTGTGCAACTGTTTTGTGATTTGTTCCATGAATGGGCAAGGGAAGTTTTTTGGTAGCTCTTATAAGGCTACCTTTGGCTACAAGAGGGATTCCCGCACCATAACATGTCCATCATCATTGCTCATTATGATTAAACCAAGTAGTTCTTATATCTGGCTTTCTGATAGAGTGACTATAAACAAGCATGCTTTGTTTATTAATGGAAAGAACTCCATGTATCAGTCAATCCTATGGTTCATACCAGGTTTTGGGCAGAGCAATAGAATTAGAATTCGTATTGACATGATAGATTCCTATACACTGCAATTATATCTAATTACATCCTTACCTATGAAACATACCAAATTGATGCATGGAAAAGGAAAAAACATTGGTTTTACAGTCACCCTAGTTTTGTAATCTTTGGTTTCATCTGTGTAGGTCTGGGGACTCTTCCTCTCCTAACTCTTCATATTTCTCCGATTTTCAAATATTTACAAAATGTTTTATAATTTACCATAATCCCTAAGGATTAGGTGTCTAACATGATAACATCTCTTGTCAAATATTTTGTAATATATTTACTGATGTTTTACTATATTTTGTAATTTTTCTTGTAGATAGGCTCTGCTTCTTAAAATAGAGAGTGATCACAAAAAAGAGTGTGTACATATCACATAATTATTTTGACCGAGAACAGCATCTCCATGTCAATCTATGGGATATTGAATTGAAGTTAACTTTGTAGCCATTTGGATGGTAAAGTTGATCTTGGGTTGACCATTGTTTGCGAATTTCATCTTGTTTTTACATGTTCCTACCCAGCTGCTTTGCAGTAGGAGTATTTGGTAAACTCAGAGTTAGAGATCCATCGTTCAACCATTCTGTGATTTGTTCCATGAATGAGCAAGGGAACTTTTTTGGTAGCTCTTATAAAGCCAATATTGGCTACAAGAGGGATTCTTGCACCATAACATGTCCGTCATCATTACTCATTAGGATTAAACCAAGTAATTCTTGTATCTGGCTTTCTTATAGAGTCATTATAAACAAACATGCTTTGATCATTAATGGAAAGAACTCCAGGTATCACTCAATTCTATGGTCCATACTAGGGTTTGGACAGAGGAATAAAATTAGAATTCATATTGACATGATAGATTCCTATACATTGTGCAATTATATGTAATTACATCCTTAACTATGAAACATACCCAACTGATGCATGGAAAAGGAAAAACATCGGTTGTGCATGCATGATGCACCCTAGTTTCGTGATCTTTGGTTTCATCTTTGTAGGTCTGGGGACTCTTCCTCTCCTAACTCTTCATATTTCTCCTATTTTACAAAATGTTTACAATTTACCATAATCCTTCATATTTCTCCTATTTTACAAAATGTTTACAATTTACCATAATCCTTAAGGATTAGGTGTCTAATATCTCTTGTAAAATATTTTGTAATATAATAGACCAAAGTTTTACTATCTTTTGTAATTTTTCTTGCAGATAGGCTCTTCTTAAAATAGAGTATGATCACAAAAAAGAGTGTGTATTTATCACATAACCATTTTGACCAAGAATGGCATCCCCATGGCAATCTATGGAACATTGAATTGAAGTTAACTTTGTAGCCATTTGGATGGTAAAATTGATCTTGGATTGACCATTATTTTCAAATTTCATCGTGTTTTTACATATTCCAATCCATCTGCTTTGCAGTAGGAGTATTTAGTAAACTCAGAGTTAGAGATCCTTCGTGCAACCATTCTGTGGTTTGTTCCATGAATGAGCAAGGGAACTTTTTTGGTAGCTCTTATAAGGCCAACATTGGCTATAGGAGGGATTCCTGCACTATAACATGTCCATCATCACTGCTCATTAGGATTAAACCAAGTAATTCTTATACCTGGCTTTCTTATAGAGTGACTGTAAACAAGCATGTTTTGTTCATTAATGGAAAGAACTCTAAGTATCATTCAATCCTATGGTCCATACTAGGTTTTGGTCTGACGAATAGAATTAGAATTTGTATTGACATGATGATTGATTCCTATACATTGTGCAATTATATCTAATTACATCCTTACCTATGAAACATACCCAACTGATGCATGGAAAAGGAAAAACATTGGTTGTACATGCACCCTGTTGGGAAATCTTGGCCTAGAACCCTATACTAAGCATTTTTTATATTCATGTTTACAGCTGATAACAAATCTGGAAAATGTCACTGTCATTGGTTTGCAGACAGTTTAAGGTGTACAGCATGAACAGATATTGCGGAGAGTTTAAGGTGCACAGCACGAACAGATATTAAATATGAACAAAATTACAAAATGTCACTGCTTTGAACTTTTAGGACAGTTTTTAGTTACACATATTGTACACTAGATCAGTGTGATGGCTCAATAAAATTCGGTTCAACTTGTCTTTGGAGTCTTAAAATGAGGCAAGTGGTTAGTTACAGAAATTTGTTTGCTCCTGTATCTTTTCCAGCCAGAATAATGCTGAATTCATGTATGGACAGCCATTAGTGGGCTTCAAGCATGTCTTGGACTCACTGTAGTTTTGTGCACAAGATTGCCTAAGAAATACCTTGGCCGAACTAGCATGGGTACCGGCGCACACAAATAGAAGGAAAAACCATGGAATTCTATGTATGAGCTTTTGGGCAGTTCTCACCCCTACAAATTATGTGGGAATTGCGTTTTGCAAGAGGAACTTCACTAAAATGGTCGCAAGTAATCTCTGCCTGAAGGGAACTGACCGCTTGCTGTTTGTCACATTCTTTAAGGAGCCTATGGTGATTTTAACTGTATATTTCTCTTATTTTTCTGATCAGTTTGATTGCAAGGTTAGTCTGCAACAGTATCGAGGTTCAGTTTCCTTGGGCTCATACTGATTATGTGATTTCCCCTTGTTGTCAAGCACATATAGCCTGTAACATTTGCGGAAGATGATTGAAATATACTTTCTTAAATTATGATTATACATACACAAATATCTGATATCAAATTTTTGCTGCTAATTGTTTGCTTTGCATTTTTTATTTATAGATGTTTTTTTGTTTTTGTTTGAAGCCAAAAGATCAAGATATAGGTATATTTATGTCAAAGTGCACCTTGCTATAGTACTCTTTAGCTGAAATTGTTTGATACATATTGCAGTATGTTTTGTTGCTTGCTTTGTCCTTGCAATAAAAATCTAATAATTGTTTTGATGCCTGCTTACAGTGTATTCGGTAGCTTTTGGGGCTCTGAAAATATCATTTATTCACTATCTAGCGAGCACAAGCTAAATATTGGAAATTTGGAGACCAGGAGAATGCCATACAGAACAAGGCCTTTGACTTCAATTCTCACCTTCTTGGTTTTGAATGCTGCATTGTTACCTACGCTTGGCCCCGTCTATGATTTTGTTTGCTTCCTACCATACTGGGAAAGAAGGGTACTTTTTCTATCTTTGGAGTCTTTCCCAAGAAGTGGTTATGTATTTAGGTTATGGTTCTACTGCTAATTTAACATAAATATATTCCAGTAAATACACAATGATGTTCATATCAGAAATATATGTGTGAAATATTTTATAAAATGATCAGCGAAATATGATTACAATTTACAAGTAACCTCGGGTAGCACTTGCTTACCCCATCAGTACCTATGCTGCACCTGGGAGCCAAAATATTGAGAATAATAGCTCTCCAAGGAGAGAATAAGATAATAATTCAACCATCCGTTGAAGAAGGGGAGAGAGGCCTATTTATGACCTGAGTAATGTGTCTTAGTTCAAAAGAAACAATGTATCCCTCCCAGACCTCGTGGGATAACTTAAACTACTCCCCAACTTCTACAAACATTAAATTTCTTGATTGCACTGGGAGGCAAATTCTACAACCCAGTACGGGGCAGATTGTAATGTCTAAAATCTATACATACTAAATCCTAGATCAATTTTAACCTTGGATATCAATTTCCTAGAGGGATAAAATCCTGTGCGGTGCAAACCCTGTGCAACCCACTATGGGTCTGATTGTAATGTCTAAAAGCTATATTTACTAAATCCTAGATCAATTTTAACCTTGTATATCAATCTCCTAGAGAGATGAAATCCTATGAGGTAAATCCTAGATCAATTTTAACCTTGTATATCAATCTCCTAGAGAGATGAAATCCTATGAGGTGCAAACCCTCTCAATGCAATCAAGAAATTTAATGTTTGTTGAAGTTGGGGTGTAGTTTATGTTATTCCACGGGATTTGGGCAAAGATACATCATGTCTTTTGAACTAAAGGCAGATTAGTTAGGTTATAAACAGGCCTCTCTCCCCTTCAATGTTTGATAAATCCAAGGTTAAAATGGATCTAGGCTGCTATTTATCCAAACTAGTTCATATAATATATCATTGGGTTCATTTCAGAATGGATTTTACAATGGAAATGCGCTTGATATGAGCTAAACTACTTAAGACAAGATTTTTTGGCAAGCAAAGACAATAAACATATCTTAAGTACAATGATGTGCAATGGGGCATGCTACTGCAAAATATAGCACCTTAGTGCAAATCCTCACTGCGCACTCTAGGTTAAGGGGAACAATGGGATCAACCACCATTGTCGCCTTAGTAACTGTTTCACCGTTGTTTTATGGATGGATTTTTATCCCAACAAGGGAGGCTTACCTTGCACATCTTGGAGATTAAATAACCCAAGGATTCCCAAGTTAAACACCCACCAAGGTTTTTGCTAAATAAAACACCCAAAGATCATATTTAATAAAGTATAGCTCAAGGTGAAATGAAAGATAATTCAAGGCAGCGAGTTCAAAGGAACTTCGGCTAAATCTACAGGGCTTGAATAGTCCTAGAGAGGCTCAAATAGATCCCAGACACATGGTACCATTAATTTGTCAATTGTTGTTATAAGTTAGGGTTTTTAAGAAGTACGATTTATGACATGCAAAATTTATGACAACAATAACAAAACAACTTACAAATGATGATGAACAATAAATAAACAAAGCCTATTAAATGAGTAAACAAGGAAATAGGTCGCAACAATTTTTCAATGGCTGAAAATGCATAAAATAAATAAAAACCCAAGATGTCAGCTGTAAAAAGGTAGTTGAGAAATGCATTAAAAATGATATATTTTTTATTTATTTATTTAAATTAGTAGATGCAAATCCTAACCCTAGGACAGTGATGTCCAAGGTAATTTATATTATTAAATGTAGATTTTGCCATAACATAACCCTTATTTACCCTAGAAAACATAAAAAATAAAAATTCAGGGTTTTAAATTTTAAATGATTGACACACTAGTGCCTCTTCTCAATCCCGAGATAATGGAATCAAAGGCGAGGTCTGTGGAAGAAGACCAATTGGAATGAGGTATGAGAGAGAAAATGCTACAAAGAAAATTTTCTTCCCCAAACACTAGCCACTTTCAATCAATTGGAGATTTAAGAGCAAGGAAGCTAAATTAAGGTTCCTTGATTGAAACTTGGTGATAATTTTGCAAGAGGAGGCATTAAAGCCCAAGAGGATTTAATACATTAAGATGGAAAGTTTAGTGAAATCATAATTCTACAACAATTTGCAAAATGGAAGAATATACTCAACAAAAATATAGAAGATCACCATAGTATCAATTTATCACCCAATAGAAAATTCTTCTCCAGTAAAAATATCCTCCCAAAGTCAAGTTGCTACATCAATCCTCCATTGCATCCAAGGGAAAAATGGGTTACTAGTGTGCACTCTCTAATTCATGAGTGAGTGTGTTACAATGATTCATCCTAAATCAACTTCCCTATATTTATATGAGGGCAACCAAGTTGATTTAGTCCAATAATTGACTAAAATCCCTAAAAGTAATAAATTATGCGATTACAAATTAAGTAATTCACAAGATGACGTAAAAGATAGCTATCTCAATGATAAAACATAATAGTAAGCCTTATTTTGACCCACACATGTGAGTAAAAAGGCCTTGAAGGGTGATGTCATCCTCCAAAAGTGAGTATTTCCATCAAAATGTGCCATGGATGGGTGAAAGAGTGCTCCTCGCTCAAGAAGGCCATCTGGTCATCAATAAGGTGTCCAATCGTCAAAGAATACTCTTCTCGTCATCGCGTCATCATTAACCAAGCTCATGTCATCACTCTAAGCCATATGAAGGGGACGTCACAAGGCTTGGGCACAATGTTATCATATAGGGAACCATTCCCTATAGAGGAGTCTCAAATCATTATCCTTCTTAAATCAACTTATCAAAAGGGCAATGTCCATCAAGAAGGTACAATGTTAGCTTGGGGGCCTTTTGTTGCCTCTAGGGTACATTATCTTTCTAGGAAACATCCTAGTCCAAGTGCACGACGTTTTAGGTTCCTAAGGGAGAGGAGAAGGTCGTCATCAATGTTGGATACGTCCCAAAGTCAATGCTCCTTTAAAGGTGGCCAACGTCCTGGATTTGGTGCCCAAAATGGTCATCAAATGTTGTTGGACGTACACTTTGAAGTACTAGAGAAGCCTCAATTAATCCCTCAAGGGATGGCAGTTGTACCTCTTAGTAAGCATCTGAAACATACCTTCAAAATCAGGTGAGGTCATCATCATAGGTAAAATAACCATAAAGTATTAGACTATGCATATCTAATGCAAAAGACACCAAAGTATTTCACACAAGCATCATCTTCAAATGTCTTCCTAGCTTATGATTTGTAATTAAGTTACCATGCTTAGATATGGGAGGCTTATCCAAAGGCCCTATTGGGTGCTTTCAACTGTAAGGGGAGGAGCAATTCCTAGGTTGACCCATCAATTAGTAGGTGCAAGTGGTTAGTGATATGTTAGGTGTTTACTTCATGGAGGATGCGATAGTCTTTGTGCCAGCTATGAAATTTTTTCGTCCTTAAGCGTTATAATGTGGACACAGACTTTAGTTACTCGTTTCCTCCACCTACTTTTACCACCCCTCTTGTGCACCTTTTTCTTCATTGATTTCTTTTTCTTGCATAGCTTGGATTACAAGTCTTCATTTATGCATCATTGACCCCTTAGAGAGATGAGGGTGTTTATTGCTTATTGGGGTTGGGAGATTCATAGTTCCTTTCATTTTGATTGCTCATGCATTAGCCAGGAATTGGGTGAGGACTAATGAAGGGGGTAGAGCTTAGGATAAACTTTTGTCCATGCACTAAATTTTATCCTAGCCAATTTCTTTTCATTTTATCATCATGGCTTGTGCTTTTCCTTTCCTTTTGGCGTAGTCTAACTAATAGATGTTTTGGCATTTCTTGCTGAATTTGGTGATACAATTTTAGGTGAGTTCGTGATTTTTTGTTGTTTAAAATGTGTTTTTATATGCGTAAATGGATTCTATGCCCTGGAAAGCCTCTAGGGCACTTACAATCTACAAATTACACAACTCAAATTTACGATTCTAAAATTTTTTAGTAGGATTTATGGCAAAATAGACCAAAAAAAAGGTCTAGAAATGGAACAAAATGGCTATTATTTAGACTTAGATTTTTCTTTTCGTTGCATCAATTGGTTAGGGCATAGTTTTCGGGCCCTTACTCAAGCATGAGGAAAATAGGGAACAATACTGCTGACCAATAACAATCAACTTGAAGATGGGATGTGGATACAGGAGAAAGAACGAAAGTGTTAAATATGGACTACCATGGACATGCAATGCCAATCAATGCCTCTTATTTGTGGCCCTCTTGGATAGTGGAAAGAAAGGCCTCAAGGAAGGTCACATTGGGCTAGGGGAAAGGAATAATCACCAAGGTGAAGCGTGGGAACAATAATATAACCAAAAATGGTCTATCATCCAATTCAACTTATTATCCATACTAGAATGACCTTAAACATTAAATGAAAACATTTGATTTACAAAAATGGTTAATGTACCTTATTGTTGATAGGTTTGTCATTGATGTCAAAGCAAGGCATAAGAAATGGAGCTTTGGGTGATGAATCATTGTTCCTTGCCTACATACGACAAGGAGTTTCCATACAACAAGGACTTCCTTATGAATCTTGGAGGACTTACTTTTTGTATTGAACTTGATACCAGATAGAGATGAACATTATCCAACATTTATATGCTACTATATTGGATAAGAAACACTAGGGGACATTGAAGAAGTAAACACCACTCCACACATAAGGAAGTAAAAGCCCTGTCTATGTACTCGTGGAGAGGGCTGCTGCCTGAAAATGCCGCAACTTTGTTGGCTACCACAACATTTGTTTGCACCTCGTCAATGGGTAGACCCGAAGATGGATGCACTGCCATCTCCCTCATTTGGTAGGAAACTCCATGCTGCTCCAGTCCACCAATCTCTTGCAAAACTAACTTGTTAGACTCCAACACCTCCTAAGGACAAGTGTCTGTAAATACTACCACCCTGCTAGCTGTCTGTACATCTGCCTGCTCCTCATCAGTGGTTGGCCCCAAGGATGGCTGCTCATCCTTCTCCATTCTAGGCTCAAAATGAACCTCCAATTGGCTCTCCCCAAAAGGCTCATCATGTGTACTGTGCATATCATCCTTCTCAGTTGACTCATGCTCCACCATATGATGCTCCCGCTGAATCATCACTGGTGACTCATCATCCCGAATGTCTGCCATAGGGTCCATTGACTGCTGACCATACACACTGGAATATAGATCTGGTCTGCTGTCAACAACTCCACATGACTGCACATGCTCCCTAGAGGCACCATCGTATGACCCCATGGACTCATCCAAGGAAGTGTCCTCATCTTGAAAGATAGAAGGAATATCTTCCTGCTCTACCTCTACCATCTCCTTTACATCTCATTGTATGACCCCATGGACTCATCCAAGGAAGTGTCCTCATCTTGAAAGATAGAAGGAATATCTTCCTGCTCTACCTCTACCATCTCCTTTACATCTCTCAAGTGTGAGTGGTCAGGTCCCCCAAGGTTCCTTGCAGATGAAGCAAAGACCCTTCCTCAGATTATTCTTATTGCAGGGTTGGTCACCATAAATGCACTGCAACTCGTCCTGGGTCAACCATCTCCTGAACAGGCCTGTGTTCTGCTCAACTAACCTTTCAGCTAGTTCATAAGCAGTTGGTGAAACCAACTGTTCCTCCCTCCAAATGGCCAACAACCTCATGCAAACGACATCATGGCCTCTCATACATGAGGACAAAATGGACTGCATGTGTGTTATGACTGTGTAAGGATGATGTTTCCTAATGCTGAAGAAGCATTGAAACATCTGCAGGATCAAATCGTTACACTCTAGCTCAAACATGAGGTCATAAGATCTAACCAAGGCCATGACTTCTAGAATCTCAAGTGTCTTCCCAAATGTAGGACCCTCATTGTTATCCAAATCCTGAAAGGTCTCCACTATAAGTTTGAAGACTCTCGTCATAAGGCCATCACTGTAAAGAGGTATAGGTGCAGTCAACATCTTGATACTACTAAGACAAGAAGCAACTGGAAGTTTGACCCCTACACAAGGATGCGCCAATTTTTATTTGTATGAGAGCAAGCATGGCTGGTTTTAGAGACCAAACCAAGCTCTTCCCATCTGATTGATGCACCTTGGAGAGGAGTGAAGCAAGTTTTTCTAGTTTGAGAAGGGCTTTTGTGGTCACCCCCATGCATCTCAAATCTGCCCCAAGTGCATAGATTTTGTGTCCCAAATCATGTTCTTTTTGTGGTTGCTCTTGTTGTAGCATAGAAACTATCCCCTTGGAAAAAGTTTTGGTGATTGTTGTTGCTAATTTATTAAGGGAATTGATGAAGGTCTTATCCATTTTCTGTTTAATGACAGTAAGTTCATCACACTGTTTTATACATGACTTGACTCATAGACTCTCCTGAACTCACAACACAACCTTTTACAAGGCCAATAAGGCACTTCACTAGCTACTAATAACAGTTCTACAATTGGCATCAATGGCGTCAAGATAGACTTAGCTATACATACTCGTTGCACGACATCAGATGGACCCAAGGATACTCAAATATGTCCTCAACAATGTGCTCAGTTATGACACGATAACCTAACCAACAACATATTACATCAAGGGTATATCACAAATAGCTACTCCACATCAATAACATGACTATACTGGGCACATCAATAACAATGTTATGCCAGACCCTCACTCAATCAACTAACATAAGATCCCAATAGAATAATGATTCAATACAAAAAAATGAGAGAACCTGGTTTAAAGGTAGCTTCCAATAGAAAAAATGGTCTTCTGGGAATGACATCCAACAAGTTGATTCAAAGATACGCTGCCCAGGTGGATGTTAGCAGATCAAATTCCCATTGTTTTAGGCACATAAAACTACAGTGCATGCTTCCCCAAGAGTGTATACGCTTAGCTATTAGCAAGAAATCTCCAACCTCGTCCAACAATTAGATTACTGCTTCACACCCTATGGATATTGAAGCATTGACAATACATTATAAAGTCCATTGCCAATGCACAAAATATCCGGCATTGACTCGTTCTTTGGCTGAAGACTTCGTGGTAGAAAGACTTTGGAAAGTCTTCATTCCACCCAAAGGAGAAATACAGGTACACGTATGCACAGGCTGCTCGATCTGTTTGTCCAGGAGCTCGACTTGATTTCCCTACGTCTGCATATAGCCTTACGTTCCTCCTAAGTTTTGCTTTTGCACTAACACTCACCCAACGAAAGATCCGATGCTCAATCGTTCATCATGGCTTTAGGATCACGCACCATTGCACTGTATACATTTCCGGTGAGAAATCGGCTGATAATATAAATGTTGGCTTTTTGGTGATGCATCCCGTTGAGAGCGAAGACAATATGCCACGACCTAGATAATTAGATATTCAACCTCCTGGAGAATCGTAAAGCTGTGGCAATTGAGAAATAGAAGACGGTGACTAAGGAATGTTAAATTTTCTTGTTCGGTAAAAACAAGATACTTGGCCCCTTAAGAATCTTGACACTGTTCTCCTTCAACTTCGCTGCTTTATTAAATGGAGTTGGCCCCAAATACAATCTTGGGGGGCACCAAATCCGCCCAGAGGATTCATGTGACTGCTGTAGCGTTTATCACATGCACCAATGGTTGACACTGCAACGAAGATCCCTACTATTGATGATTTAACTGTCGCAGCATCAAACTTGAGAGCTCCTCCAATAAATCGCAGGCCACCACTCAAAGGTGCACTGGTATTTATTTGGCTTAGAGGGAAACACGCCTTTCGTGGATTCGACCTTACCGCTAGTCCGTGATTACAACAACGACCAATTAGACCCACAAACATAGCAATTGCAAATTTTGCCCACACGGGTGATTTAAAACTCTGTGAAATTAATTTGGCTCTTTGGACTGCATAGCATTGCAATTTCGGCTTCAATTCATCTCAATTGCCCAATGACAGTCGTGAGGCTTGAGAAATTTTTGGCGTCTTATGAATTGAGAGAGACATGCGGTTCGACAACCCTGTGTAGACTAGCATGAACTTTGTATTAAACCCTTCGACCCTCCACAATTATAAATTCGAGCTGGGCTTTATGAATCGGCCAACAATGTAATTTGGCCCCTGAAATTCTCCGTCATCCTTAAAAGAATCCACCCTCTAGACTTTGATAAAATTGCACATGGCCTTCTAATAATATGCGACCTTCATTGATATATGTTAAGTAATTGGCCTCAATTTTAATTTCGGAATGATATTTTGATTCTTTAAATTTTTCTTTTGCACAATTATTATTCAAGCGATATTATGCAAGCTATTTGTCGATCACCAAGGATGCGACAATTTGGAAAATGGATCAACTCAAAGTGTTCTTCAACGATGATTTGGCTTCTTTGGCAAAATTTTCTGCAATAAAAAATTTAGCTCCAGAATTTGTCACCTCCAATATAAACCCTCGAGCAATCTGCAATTAAGACCCTTAGACTGGCAGGATACACAACTCTGATACCGTTGTAATATCCCTTTCGGGATATCTTGCAGATTTTGCAAAAAACTAATTCAACCAAAATTTCTCCATAAAATTACCATTCAATTTACAGAAGATTGCCATGTAAAGTAGAACAAGAGAATGCATGCAATTCAGTCATACAATGAGCAAAAATAATCTCAGCTTTTATTATAATATATAAACTAGGGTTTTACTTGCTGAAATAACAAGATAACTGATATAGCTGAGATAGAACTGGTCTCAAGGATCTCCTCCAATGCTGCATGAGCCCTCCACCAAAACTGAACTGCACTGCCACTGCTAAACTCTCATGTGAATTCTAGATGAATTCATCGAGGGGAGATGGGTACTCGTCCAATCTCACTAAATCATTTGAGGGTTTTTGTCTTGGGGCTACCAAGGAAGTAGAGAACAAATTTCCCAACCTCTCATACAAGAAGAAATATCAAATCCAAGATGTACTCTAATGGCCTCCTCCTCCTCTTTTTATAGATCTGATGGACCCCTTTAGAAGCTCCTATTTTATTATTATTTTAATCATTGAGCACATTTTCCTTAATTAAAATATTCTTTTTAATGTGGGAAAATGGTAAATTGGCCACCACGCCTCCTTAATCCGTTGAGAATCTCTTCTAACTATTCCATCTTTTTGATCTTCTCGTTCCGATTCCAATGAACTATTACACTAAGGTGTTCTGCCAACTATTCCTCTCGAAATGCCACCCTAAGCGTAATCAATTGAGTTAGGCCCATTAATAACTCTATTTTTTTTTAAAGTTGTCGAAATGCAACGTAACGAAAGAAAAATTGTGCGGATGATAGGATATGCCAAGCGGATGTAATCAGACCTCATAAAAACTCTTCAAAACCCCTCCAAAAGCCCCTAAGCTCGCCGATGATGCCAACCTGCACTTGTGACCTGTCTACCTGCAACTCTGAAAGCCCATCCTAACCATGCCATAAGGAATACCAGAAAAAGGAATAGCACAGGGTTGTGGAGGAATTGGCACACAAGAGTGACTTGTGGGCTAAGAACCCAAGCTTGTGGGCTTTGTACCTGAGCATGTGGGTGTGAAACCATGAGGATATTTCTATATGTGATGATTTGAGTTGATAGAGGAGCCCAAGAGTAATGAGACACAAGGAAAATCACTCGAATCTGAGTTGTAGAAGTGAAGATATGAATTTTTGAAGTTATGATGTGGGCTTTTGGCACAAAGGACAAGCTGGCCTTGGCTTATAGAGGTGCTCCTTAGGGCTAGACGTTGCCACATGAGACTTGTATAAAAGTAGGTGAGTTACACCTCATTTGTGGACATCCAAGAGCATCAAAGCATCGGCAATTCATCTCTAAGGCAGCCGTAGTCACTTGAGGACAAGGCGTGAAGCAAAAGTCGATTGTTTTGGGTTATGTTTGTCTCTACTGCAAGTCCAAATGGTTGCAGGAGGGGGCCACACTATTTGAGGGTGTTCTTAGGGCTGTTTTGTGGTTGAATCTTGTGGGGAAAGCCTATGTTGGGCAACCATAGGGGCTTGTCATTTTGTAGGAGGTTGAAAGGCTTGTTTAAAGGCTGCTTGGGGCTGCTATAGGGTGCCGCATGCCTAAAAAAGATTGGGAGGAGAGTTGGGCACTTTGGAGAGGGGTGGAAAGCCTATCTAGGTCTAGTTTTCCCCAAGACAAGCAATACTTTACAACAGAAGCAAGGAGGGCGACCGCAGTGGTAGGAGAGGTTTTGATGGAGGAATTAGATGCTGGAGCAGTATGTTATCAACCCTAACCAGGACCAACACCTACAACAGTTGAACAAGCCCCAAAGAAAGGTATGTATTGGTGAAGTTATATTTGTTTTGATGCAAGTGGATGATGTCCTTGGAAAGGGTAGATGTGTGAAGTCCGTTGGTAGCTAGAAGGAAGGGTTTCCCAGGTGATTGGATGCCCTAACCAATAGGTAGATGCCACAACAGTCTATTGGAGCCTAGATTTGTGCAATGGCTCTTCTATTGCAGAACAAAGGGCAGATCTTCAGAGCTCTCGATTGATGATGATTGAGCAGATTTGTAGGACATAATGTTGTTGAAAATTGTAACTTGGTTCGGTCTTCATAATGACATGTAATTGCGATTTTATGTAAATAGATGTAAATAAGAAAAATGAAAATTATTATATTGACTTGCTTCATGGTTTCATGAGCAAGGAGTTTGTTTTTGAGTCAAGACTCCATTGAGAGTCTTTAGGATTTATTTGTCATCTAGTCATAAAATATAAGAGTGATTGTCATGTAAATGAAGTCATGTTACACTATGTAAAAGATCATCTTGTCTATGTAAAGTATCCTCCAAAGAACTTGTCACCAAACATCTTCAAGTCGGCCTACAAACATTAAAGAAGCTGCCAGAACAAGTCGGCCTACATCTAGCTATCAAGTCGGCCTAAAGAGCCAGAGAAGAGGGGTATAAGTAGGGGAACTTGGCCTCCATTCTAAGCATCTAGTTCGAATTCAATTCCAGCGAAGAAGTGCAGGAGGAAGTGCAAAAAAGGATAAAAAAGAAAGGGTTTTCTCTAAGGTAAAAGGACACTCTTCTAGGGTATCAAAGGAAGAATCTTCTGGGGCAAACGAAATCGTCTGGAGCAGCAAAGTAGATTCTTCTGGGACAACTTAGTAGATTCTTTTGGGGCAACAGAATCTTCTGGGGCAACAATATCTTCTGGGGCAGCAACGAAGGAATCTTCTGGGAGGTAGTGAATAGGCTTCTTCTGGGATAGTGAAGGAAGGAATCCTCTGAGACCAAGTTTCTCTAGAAGACCAAGTTTCTCTAGAACAATTGTGAAGGTGCAACATAAGAAGTAGGGACCGAGTTTCTCTAGGAGCAAGAGAAGGAATGACAAGAAAGACTAGGTTGGTGACAAGGTTCTTGAAAAGGATACTAGAGTCAAGGGTTAGTGTCAATTGAAGATTTAGAACAAGAATATTATCGGGTTTTCCTCTCTATAGGTGAGAGGTTTTTGGCCTTGGATGGAGAAGCCTATATTTTGTGTCACTTGTCTTTATTTTGATAATTGTCTTGATGAAAAAGAGCACTTTAATTAGCTAACAAAGTGAAAGATCTTAAGTAAAAGAAGAACAAGCATATCACAAGCAATTATCAAGCAGAGAAATTGTTAACATTTAATGCCCTAGATTTCTCAACATGGAATTAGAGGTAAAATGCTGAAGACATGAAAGGGCAAACAAAGCAAGCTGACATACAAATCAAACTTCAAAAGGGGAATCAAAGCAAGTCAAAGGTTATCAACAAGCCCAAGACCTACATCATAAGAAGGAAGTAGGAAGAAAAAGTAAAACCCTAGAAGCACTTCAGATCATCAAAGTATCATAAATCAAGCTCTCTCTTATAAAAAGCGCCATCCATCAACATCAAGAAGGAGGAGGAAGCAAGTAGCAATTTGACAAGTAGGCCCATGACTATAGCCGATAATATCAAAATATCTGCTTGCAAGGAAAGCAATAAACTAGTTGGGGCTGTAAACTTCCTTGCATGGAAGAAAATGACTGACCTCAATCTTAGCGAGAATGAGGTCATGGTTCACATTAAAGATCAATAACCCAACCTCCAAAGGAGGATACTCAAGCTCTTGCTAAATACATGAAGGGAGAAGTGAGAGCTCAAAAGATTCTTATAGAATCTGTAAAAGACTCTATAATTCCATATGTCTCAAATTAGAAATTGCAAAAGCTATATATGACAAACTAGTAGAGTTGTTTTCTGTAAGAACTGCAGGAGAAGTAATCTCCTTAAGGCAAGAACTCTACAAGCCAAAGATATCCAAGGAAGATGGAATAGCCTCATACTTCATGAGGATATTAGAAATTCGAGATCAATTACAAGAACTAGGAGAAGTTATGTTTGACAAAGAAATGACCACAGTGGTACTAAATGCACTACGGGAAGAATGGGGCAACTTCACTTCAAGCTTATATGGGAAGAAATAAACTACTCCATTTCAAAATTTATGGTCACTATGTAAGATCGAAGAAACCGTACTAAAAGGAAAAGTTGATGTCGGACCAAGCGAATAGAATCAAGCATATGCTACAATGACAAGAAGAAAGGAAAAAATTGTTAGGTTTGGTCCCTCAAGGAAAAAGAACATGGATAAGATAAGGTGCTTCTATAAAAGAGATTGTCCTAATCATGGTAAGGATAAGGGGAATAAAGAAGGAGCACACATTACTGAAGAAGTGCAAGATCTTGAGTCCAAGAAGCCTATAAATGAAGAAGTAAAAGATCTCTACTATGACTGAGATGATCTTCTTCTCAAGAAGCCAAAAGATCATCATCGACTCGGATCATTATAGAAGAAAACATTTGTTGGATGAGGACTTAAAATATCCTCAAGTTTCTCTAAAGGACTCACCAATCGAGAAAGGAAGCAAAAGTTTTTCATTAAGGAATTCCAACTTGTGGGATTCAAGGAATAATATGATGACACAACACGGAAGGTAGGTCTGAATGATAAAGTCCTCTCGGATGAAGCTACAACAGGAAGTCTAGACAATTGAAAGAAAAATGATGTCTGTTCACATAGATTACTATGAAAATCATATGGTTACTATATGATCTAGAGAAGAAAGGATCTGCTCCTCCTAGGTATTGCAAAAGAGCATAAGTCACACTAGATGAAATCAACATATATATGCAACTTAAGGAAGCTAACTATAGTCAAGAGTGGAAACTTCTAGGAATGAAGTGTGTGAAAAGAAAGATAGAGATCGTGATAGTATACAACGATGATAGAAGGCATTCAAAGTCCAAGAAGATTTGACTAGAATATCTTCCGGAAGAAGTCAGAAAAAGATAGAGACCCTTGACACTAAACATCTGTGGGAGATGTGTCAATCTAAATGCAGGATGCCGATACTTACAAGAAGATGTCATGGTGAAAGAAGTAGACATTTGAAGTATACATTGATTATTTTTGAACTAATATTTGGTTGGGCTTATGTAGAACTGTTAAAGGGAAGTTCTGTGATTGACTTCCAAGCAGACCATATGGAAGGATGTAATGTTCTTCCAAAAATATGGCATGAAAACATAATAACATGAAGCAAAGCCAGATAGAAATTCTAATGGATCACTTTTTGATGAGTTGGGGACATGACTAACTCATGGACAAAAGTGATGGATGATCTGTGCCCTATATATAGAAGTTCCCAAAAGTTGAAGACTCCTTTAAAAGAAATTCATGACATGGAAGGAAGGATCTCTTCATGCAGCTAAGTGTTCTATAGGTCCTTGGTTGAGAGGGAGCCTGAGTAGAAGTTTCTTACTTGGAAGAAACTCAAAAATTTCTAAGTCATAAGCTTAGGGACATTCATCTGTGATAGGAATGGGTACATCAAAGGAATAAAATCTCTTGGTATAAGAAGGAGCGATAGACATGTTATTTTGTGCTGCACCTGAGAAGACAAAATGGAGGATTGTGTAATCATTTGGCATTCGATGCTCTGGTGGGATGAGTTAGGGAATCCCATGGAAGAGTAGTCGTGGAGGACCGATATTATTTTGGGGACTGGGGAGTCCAAGAAAGGAATAGTCCTCATGGAGCATATCCTGAAAGAACTCAGGTGGGGTATGCTCTGAGAGAGACAATGATGAGGATGTCTATAAATCATTTGTCTCGCCAACATTTTGCTCTGTGGATAGAGCTGTTAGTCAAGGCCTTGCTTAAATGCTGGTTGGTATGATGCTATACAAATGAGTTACAAATCCGAATTCTTTTTAAGAGAAATTCTTCAGGTTGAGAAAGTCCAAGGTACGATTATGAATGCCTCCCTAGTTAAGAGGGAGTGTTGAAATTTGTAACTAGGTTCGATCTTCATAATGACATGTAACTATGATTTTATGTAAAGAGATGTAAGTAAGAAAAATGGAAATTATTATATTGATTTGCTTCATGCGTTTCATGAGCAAGGCGTTTGTTTTTTGAGTCAAGACTCCCATTGAGAATCTTTAGGATTTATTTGTCATCTAGTCATAAAATATAAGAGTCATTGTCATGTAAATGAAGTCATGTTACACTATGTAAAAGGTTATCTTGTCTATGTAAAGTATCCTCCGAAGAACTTGTCACCAAACCTCTTCAAGTCGCCCTACAAACATTAAAGAAGATGCGAGAACAAGTCGGCCTACATCTAGCTGTCAAGTCGGCCTAAAGGCCCATAGAAGAGGGGTATAAGTAGGGGAACTTGACCTCCATTCTAACCATGAAGTTCGAACTCAATTCCAACTAGGAAGTGCAGAAGGAAGTGCGAAAAAGGATCAGAAAGAAAGGGTTTCTCTAAGGTAAAAGGACACTCTTCTAGGGTATTGTAGGAAGGATATTTTGGGGCAAACAAAGTAGAATCTTCTGGAGCAACGAAGTAGATTCTTCTGGGGCAACAAAATCTTTTGGGGCATCAGTATCTTCTGGGGCAACAAAGAAGGAATCTTCTGGGAGGTAGTGAATAGGTTTCTTCTGGGATAGTGAAGGAAGGAATCCTCTGAGATCGAGTTTCTTTAGAAGACCTAGAGACTGAGATTCTCTTGGACAATTGTGAAGGTGCAACATAAGAAGTAGAGACCAAGTTTCTCTAGAAGGAGCATGAGAAGGATGGAAAAGAAAGACTAGGTTGGTGACAAGGTTCTTGAAAAGGATACTAGAGTCAAGGGTTAGTGTCATGGTTTTGGTTCTTATCAATTGAAGATCTAGAAGAAGAGTTTTATCGGGTTTTCCTCTCTAGAGGTGAGAGGTTTTTGGCCCTGACTGGAGAAGCCTAGATTTTGTGTCACTTGTCTTTATTTTGATAATTGTCTTGATGAAAAAGAACACTTTGATAAGCTAACAAAATGAAAGATCATAAGTCAATGAACAACAAGCATATCACAAGCAGTTAACAAGCAGAGAAATTGTTAACATTGAATGCCCTAGATTTCTCAACAAATGTTTGGTGTTGTATTGGGCATTTGAGGTCTGTTGGTGGGCAACGTGAAATTGCCCAAGTGTGGAGCCCTAAGTGCAACACTTTGATGGACAAAGGTGGCTGCTAGGAGTGGTAGAAGAGGAGCTCATAGGTCTAATCAGCCAGAGGAGCTCATAGGTCTGATCAGCTAGAGGAGCAATTTGTTGCAACCCATGTTCATTGGAGAAGCGACATTTGATGGTGATAGGTGGCAACCCGCTTGCCCTATGTTAGTCTTGATTAGAGCAACACAAGAAGACTATAGTAGGCAGGAGTCCCCGAGTAGCTAAGAAGCAACATTGGGCAGATGAGAGTTGTTCACAAACGGAGTTGTGAACAACTTGACATGAGTCTCGATGTGTTGACGGACAAATGATCAACGAGAGAGTAGATTAGATAGCCAAGGTTTAGTGGCCAGTTGGACTTGGATCATTGATAAAGTCAAACGATGTAGTTCGAGAGCCGAAGGACCAGGTAGATGGTATAGGGTACGACCAAGGTCGCTGTGAGGAGCTCTACCTCAGCTAGATGGTCATAGTATCTTGTGTTGGGTAGATTGGTGGTCATCACGACAAACACCAAGCCCTAGTTGTTGTTTCCTTGTATAAGTGGATGTGTGAGGGCCATTATCTTTGGTATGAGAGCCCTATACTATTGTATTATTCAGTTGGATTAATATAACAAAGGTTGGTTATTGTACATAATTGGTGTAAAAGGTTATGTATATTTTGTGCACTAGTAGATTTACTGCTGTTTATATTCTTCTATGCAAAGTAGACTTGTTGTGATACTTCGTTTGGTAACGTCAGTGATTTAAGATTCTATCCTTGACACAAGTATCGTGGAAAAACAACACAACATACGATTGAGGAAGTGAAGCATGCTTGTGAATATTCAAAACTCTTTGCCAAGAAATAGAGAATCGGTGATTTGCAAGCAGGGCATGGTGTTTTGCTAATTCCTATGAAACATTTGATGCTTATATATTTCTCACTATAACAATTCAATATTGAGTGAGATGGCAAGTGAAATTTTTAATGATGAGAAAAAGATCGAAGTAAAAAGGCTTTTGTTGTTCAAAACCATACTCTATAGTTCAATGGTGTTCGACTTGATGAATTTCATTAGTTGAACTTGAATGAATTTGACTTTGGTTGAAGTTCATTGAATTTTAAACTTGAAGCTTAAAATTTAGTGAACCCTATGACTTATCCCTAAACCCATGTAATTCCATGAACCATCAATCTTAACCGAGATGATGGTTGGAAGGTAAGTAGAAGTTGGATCCCTGCCCTATCCTCTTAGGGTTTCTTTCTTCCCCCGTCGTCTCTTCCAGGGTGATTTCCTCGCGTTAATATCGTCTCAATCTTTTCGTATTTATAGGCATTTAACGCTGGCAGCTCCTCACTCTGGCCTTTTTAGTACATTCCTCCGGTATTTATTTATGAGTAATATTATGATTTTATGTAGAAATATGATTTTCTCTTTTGATGAGGGTAGATGTGTGTCCTTTGCGTGTCATTTATTATAGGTATATATAAATTATGATAATTAGGTTTAGGTTATTCTTATTTATTTGTGTGATTGGTTCTCATTAATCTTTTATTTTCAGTGTTTTTGAGCTTTTCCAAATATATTCCTGTCACAACTTATATATATTTATATATAATCTCATGAAATTAATTAAATCATTTAATATACATTCATACATATAATTAGTTATTATTTTAATAACTTATGACCATTAAAATTATTTATTTATTTATTTATTCGTATTTTTACCTAACATCCTATTTTTAGGAATATGAATGGAATTCAAGTAACCATTAGTATTAGTATATTAATAACATATAGATATTTAATTAAATAAATTACTTGGGATTCCATTCAATTTACCTAATTTCACTTATTTCTAGAAATTAAATTATATTAATACTATAAAAATAATAAGAATATTAAATTTATTAATATAATTTATCTAATTAAATACCCTATTTTTAGGAATATGAATGGAATTCAAGTAACCATTAGTATTACTATATTAATAACATAATGATATTTAATTAAATAAATTACTTGGGATACCATTGAATTTACCTAATTTTACTTATTTCTAGAAATCACATTATATTAATATTATAAAAATAATAAGAATATTAAATTTATTAATATAAATTTTACCTTGGTCCTAGGGTCTATTATAGCCGTTTTGTAGCCGTTGGAGTCTTTGCTCTGCTATTTAACATGCTACGCCAGATCTGTCTTCAACTTGTCCTGACGATGAACCACACTAGTTGGTTCGAAACGCGTCGACAAAAGTCTTTCTCATGTGATTTACGCCGAAGCTCTTCTTACAACTACAATCATTCATTTTAATGAGCTTTTGGATTTGGCACTCTTCCAATCATTTCCACTCTATTGAGTTGTGACTTGAGCACCTTATCCTTTGTAGCCCCTTCTTTGAGGTTTCCTTTTCTTATACTTATTTTTATTTGCATTTTATATGTCTACAGTTTTTGAGTCAAAAGCTTCGGATGCTTGGCTAGTTTTGGATGCTATTCTGGGGGACTCAAAGGAGATTTGTCAAATGACTATGATTGGGGTGCAGATCCTTGTAGGGCTCCATTTCTCTTGAATGGGAATAACTTTAGGGTTGGAGTTCTTTTATATTTTTTAGATTTAAGATTGCAACTTGGTGGTTTCAGTAGGATTTCACCTTCTTCTTTCTCATGTATATATAGTATATCTTATTCTTCTTGGTCCACCTAAACGAGGATGCTAGTTTTGTTTTGATCCAAGACAATCTGGGATTTTTTGTTTGGAATATGTTTTTACATGTGTGTGTTGCTAATGGTTATGTAGAATAATTTGTTGAAAGCTACATTCATTGGTAAGGCACTAATAAGCATTCATTATTAGTTTATTGTCATATTATGAGGTCAACTAGAACCTTTCATTATACTCATTGATTTTAATTGTATCCTTTGTCTCCTATATATATGCCTTGGATAACTAGTCTTAGAATCGTCAAATCTTGTCTTATAGATTATATTCATTGTAAGAGGAGGTTTCCCCCTTAGAAGTGGACTGTAATTATTGGTTTCTTTTCATTTTTAAGGCACAAGGTTCGAAACATTTGGCATCAGTGCTTACAAATCCTAGGGTTTTGCTGCTTCAAATGAGTCATCGTGGCAATTTCATTATAACGTTTTCTTGGGGATGATTCAGATTGTGAAATTTTGAGACGATTTAGGAGAGATTGTAGAGTACAACTAGTAAAAAAATTAAATTCGATTTCATTACCTTTTTGGAGATACACCTTATGGAAATTAGGTTTTGTGAATGGTCCTAAAATCAGTTTCAAATGAGTGATCTTGGGATTTTCACCATAACCCTTTTTTGGGAAGTTTTGGAAGGTCAAATTTTGAGGATGTTTATAAGAGAGCTTAAGGAATATTTGATAAAAATGTCACATTCTAGTTCGCTATAATTTCAGACTTGGTGGAAGTTAGGGTTTGCAAATGGTCTTGAAATCAATTTCAAACAAGTCATCTTGGCATTTTCACTACATTTTTTTTCTGGTAAACTTCAAATTGTGATTTTTTCAAAGATTTGAATAGATGTACCGAAGTACCTCATGTAGAGATTTCATACACTGATATGAAAAATAGGATGTGTGGAACACTTTTCAAGTTCACTCTTGGGAAAAGTTACAATAACCTTCACTTGGCACATTAAATTTTTGTCAAACTTGTGGAATTGCAGAGTAGACATATCAGAGTAGTACAAGAAATTTTTTTATATTCAAGAGGGCTCAAATATCAAAGATATATCAAGGTACATGTCAGAGATTTAGGTAATCTCAAAATTAAGGTTTGAAATGTAAATATCTTGCAAGTGACATAATTTTTTATGGGAAGATCCATTCTTTTAGGGAATAAAAATTGTCATATATTGGAATATTATTATTATTTTCTCACATGTCTCCAAGGAAAGATGCAAAAACTACTGTACCTATTAACCCTTTTGAAGGCTCATTCATGACTCATCAAAGAAACAAAGGGTTTTCAGTATCGGGAAACAAGTTGGAAAATCAGTTGTCATAGACTCAAGAATCAGTTAAAAGGGATATTGGACAAAAGATAGATGAAAATAAGGAAGAAATGGATAAGACGATGAAACAATTGGAACAAAAGATGGATGGGGTGGAACAAAAGATTATAGAATCCATAAATAGGAGGCTCCTTAAAGTTGAGGCTTCTTAAAGTTGATAATGCATTTGAAGGAATTCATGAAAATTGTTGGACACCTAATCCTCAATGGGTTAGTGTGGAAGCCGAATGGACAAAAGGAGTCCAAGGGACCTTGGGATGTGAAACCCAAGAGTCACATATTGTACTATAATTGTATATCAATTGTTAATAAAAATTGTATTGCATGTTTTATCTTTCATATCTCTCTTGCTGTCCATGTGTGTCTAACATGGTATCAAAGCTCCCAGGTTCTGTTCTTTGTAACTCCCTCCTGCATAGTCTACTCATATTCTGCCCATGTTCTGCAGGCTGACATGTCTGTCATATCCCTGCGAAATCTTAGTCATTATTCAATAATTTCGTTGTGTGTGAGTTCCATTTTGCTATGCGTTATACGCATGGATTCGTTGTGAGTCTCAACCCAAGCCTACGCCTGCCTGTTCTTCTGAATACAATAATCGCTCTCTGGTTGTCCTGACAGAGAACTGAACAGTCAGACCATGTCATAAACGTTTCAAAAGGGAGTTATTCCTCCATTGCCTGCCTAGATATGCGTTGGTGCCTCTGCGTATGTTTTTCATTGTTTAATGCTTTATGCATAACCGTCCGAGCTTATTCCACCATGTTCTAGCTGTTTTGGGGGCGATAGGCCTGTGGGGAAACCGTTCTGGAGTGTTTGACAACGCTATTCTTTTCATGCGCTTCTATGAATGTTGACACTGTTCCATAATTTTTTAAAAACGCTGTCTCACATGTTTAAAGCGCTGTCTGTCTGTATTTTTAAAGCGCTATCTGTTAGTAGGCATTGAACCCGTGACCCATAGAACCCAACATAGTCGCCAAACTGTTGCGCTAACAAGGGTGTGTCTCATTGTCTCGTATTTTTTAAAGCGCTGTCTCATTGTCTCTCCACATGCCGGATCTTCACGCTGTCACTTGTCACCGTGCTTTCGACTTCACTGTTTACGCAGATTCTCTGCCTCTTTGAAGCCTGCAAATCGGTCATTTCCGCCTTCAAGCTCCCCAATTCAGTGCTCAAAAGATTGGGACAAGCCGTGAGATTGCACAGTATATTGATCGAATTCCGCCTGGCATAGTATCGTATGGTATCGTATGGTATCTCACTGCTTTGTGCTTGATCGAATACCGCCTGACTGTAAATATACCTCTGCATTAAAGTTTTTGGGTGCATATTCATGATATGCGCCACCTATGGTTTCATTCGAACAAAACCCACTCCCCAAACATTCTGTTGTCTTACCATTGGATTGAACAGTCTAAGTTGGCGCAACGGATATAGACTCAAATGAAGTTTTTAATGGTGCGTTTTAAAATGCGCAGTATTAAATTATTGCTCAGTTTAGTTTCGTGTTCAGTTTGGTGTGTTTAGCTTGAATGATATTAACACCTTTTTGAGTGTTGTGAACTGTGGAATGAATGCTATTTGAATAGTTCAGCACCGTGCGGTTGAAACAATATTTAAACTGCAGCGACGTTGGCTGATAAAGACCATGAGATGAACAACTTTGAAAGGCATTTGGACGACGTATTGATCAGTCTTGACAGTGGCATGAATTGCCAGACACAGCAAAGGTTTTGAAATCGTGGACTTCACATAAACCACTATCCTCATTTACTCGGCAACTGGCTTCAATTGTGACTCTGGTTTTCATTGTGAAAGACAAACGGCGAACTTACAGTAAAAGAAAAGAAGTGACGGAAATTATAGAGCACGGATGATATGATGCGTTGTGAGGGCTTGGGAATTTGGTAAAATGGAGAAAGCGTTGAAGAGCAGTGGGAGATAGTGTTAAAAGGTCGTGAATGTGAGCATTGGATGATGAATCTGATAGCGGCATTGAAAAGTCCGGCTTCTGATGCACTGGAAAGACACTGAAAACTTCCCCAGGGTCCACTAGAAGACCAATCTTTAAGGTATTTTTTGATCCAAGCCACAATATTTTGTTTCTCGCGTCTCAGTGTTAGCCGGCGTGGAATTTAGTCTCGGGGCTATAGAAGGTCAAAGCATCTATGCGTGTTTAAAGTTGAAAGCCTCCAGGGACGACTCTATGGTTGTTTTCGAGACTCTTGCTCTCGGAAGGTTCGATCACAGGGGGGACAGTGTGAGTGGTATTAGGAGTCTCTATTCGCCGGGATATCTTGATAAAGCATGGTTTCTTTTAGAGTCTCTCTGAAAATAAAGCCGAGCCGATTCTGAAAAGCTAGGAAGGGATTCGAAGTTGGAACGCTTCAAGTTGGTTATTTGATCTAGAGTTTTGTTCTATGTAGATCAGAGAAGAGAAGCGCTGTACGGTGATTCGAAATCTGCATCTTTGGAAGCTTAAAGAATTTCAGTTAGAGATGTACATATGCAAGCAGGAAAATATCTTTTTGAGGCCTAAATTGCTTGTAGCTTTGTTGGAAGTTAAATTCTCAGGTGAATTGAAGAAAATTCATTTTCTGAGTGAGGAGTCTGTTTTTCGGATATCACCATTCTTTGTGTGCTGAATCTATTGCAAGCTGATTGATTTGAAGTATAAAAGAGCAATTGGTGTCCATCTTTTCCTCATTGTTTTTACTATTTTTTGAGGATTAAAAAATGGCTCCAATTAGTGCAATATTAGAGTTAGTGGACAATCTAATACTCTCTACTATGAATAATACAGTCAAAATCAGCAAGGATTTTCTCATCGATATTCAAACTTATTTGCAAAATGCACAAGAAAAGATCGATTTTTTGCAGCTTGAATCACAGCTACAGCAAGAAGAACTACATCAAAATAGACACCATTATGAACCTGTTTTTGTTCAGAACATTGAGACAACCACCCATCAACAGCATGTTAATAATGTTACAGTTCATGCAGTTGTAAATGCAGATGCAGAAACTCAGTGTGCACTTCCCAAGCCCATCATCAGACCTTGGGAACAGCTTGTCCACAACAAGCACAGAACCGGTCTTGGTTATGACAAGGACTTGTCCTATCATATTCCAGACTATGCCAAGCCCATTCAGTTTCAGAGTGTTGGATCCATTCATGACAGTTCATCTGCTCCTCATGACAGTCCACTTGCTCCTCATGACAGTTCACCTCCAGCTGTTCCAGACTCTGCCTCTCTTCCACAACAACAACAACAACAACAACAACAAATTATGAAATGCCAACACTGTGACCGAGTTGGCCATTTGAAAGATCACTGTTTTGATCTTCATCCATGTAAGCACTGTCATAAAGCCACCCATTCTTCACACAGAGCTTCAGCAACAAACTTCCTGCAAGAACAAAGATTCATCTTGGATGGATCGCTTCTTGGCAATGGGCATCAACAGCCAAGAAGATATTCCAAACACATGTTAGAACTTGTTCCAGAATATTGAACAGTCTTGCAGTTGAGTTTTCTCCATCTTCTCACCTTGTATCTGACAGGGGGGGAAATGATGGTCATCTACAAGCTTCAAAGCCACATCAAGCGAGCCTGAGCCACAACCTGCCACACCAGTTTCAGAGTTGTAGCCAGAGACAAAGATGCCCGAACATGC